>JANHFX010017822.1:17586-32107 GCA_027560015.1 Chloroceryle amazona | reverse complement strand
GGAATCTCTCCAGAGCAGGAGACTCCACAGCCTCTCTGGGCAGCCTGGCACAGGCTCCCACACCCTCACACCAAAGATTTTCCTCCTGTTTAGGTGGAACCTCCTGGGTTCCAGTTTATGCCAATTGTCCCTTGTCCTGTTGCTGTTGGTATCAGAGTTCATGAAGTATTCTGTTATTGCTAAAAAAAAAATTTTATTAATGCTTCAGCAAGAAATTCTCTGGACTGAAGAACACAAAAGAGCCTCAGCAAAGGAATCTGGTTTTCCTTCTTTTGAAATATATATTACCAAACACATTAGGAATAGGTATGAAAGCAGCTAATTCTGCCTGTCTGTAGAAGCAGGTAACCACACTGTATAATCCCATTCAGGATGATCAAACTCTCATCTGAAAATGAGATAATCCAAATGAAACACACATCTGACTGGGTGTATAGAAGGCTGTTTGAGAACTTCAGTGTTTCTGTGGCTGGAAGCCCTTTCCAGATTACTTGCATTCTTTTGTTCATGGCCGGTCCAGATGGTTTTCCTGTGCCAAATTACTCTCCAGGTTAAAGAGTTGAAACAACATATCTTTATTTACTTTCAAAGTAGCTTGCTGGCCTCCTTAGCTATAATGGGACATGCAAGGGACAGATCCAAAAAACTTCATCTGAAATTAAGGCGACTGCCTCTGCTCTGCCACCACAACATGAAAAATAACACACCAGTCCTCCCAGACCTGCCTAACCCTCCTCTGCAAGAGGAAAGCAGAGTAAGAGTAAGCAAACAATACATTTCCTCATTAGCAAGACCCACCAGTGTTTTCACTCCAGAAAGACAGAGCAAAAGTCTAATGCTACATCTAAACAAGATTCATTTGGACCAAAACCAGGTTTCCAAGATGGTTGATTCAGAAACTATGAAGTTTGGGGACTTGTTTGTGGGTTCAAGTTCAGTGTTCTTGACCAACCTCCAAAAAACCCACAAAAAATAGATCATCGCTATTGTTTTAAATAGATGTTACTCTCAAAAACATCATGTCTGGAAGAACAATGGCATTTCTAGGAACAATTTTATCGAGTTTTCAGATGAAGTTAAAGATAACATTTTAGAGAGGCAGGAAGAAAAAAGCTTGCAAAAACTGGGGGGGGGAAAATTGTGTTTTTCAATTGCACAGGCTTAATTTATGGGACGCTGACAGACCATTAGAGCATAAAGAAAATCATGCTGCTATTTTCAAGGCTAAACTCAGTGCTTGGGGAATATAACTAACTCTAGGAGTTCTTTTTTTTTTAATTCTTAGTTCAGTGTTGATTTCCTCTAAGGCGGGGAAAGTTCCATGACTTTCAGTGGGGTTAGATGCTTTCAATTCAACTTTGAATCTGTCATCTACGGTATGAAAGATTCCTTCTTATTGTTATCATCTCAGTTGGAAAGAAAGAAGCATTTTCAGCTATCTTATCAGCTAGCTTTGTAGGACTGTGTTCTCACTCCCATCTTAAGATGTATTATTAATGATAGAAGAGCAGAGCAGGCAACAGAATTTTACACAATTGATGGTGCTCAGTAGTATGCCAAGATATTATTAATGTAGCTTTTTGTGAAAACAAAAACAGATTTAAAATACAGCCTGTAGCTCATGGGGCCATGGTTTAATATTTCAGGATGGGAATCTTCTGTTATGGATATTTTGATTCAGAACAACAAAAAGCAAAACCAAAACAAGATGGCTCTAGGTCAGCATTGCCTGTGTCTGTGTCTCTACGGTCTTCTTTACCTCCCCAAACCACTGGGAATCGACAGTAGATCCTCGGTGCTTTTTCCCCCAACCTAAAATCCTGCAAGAAACTTGGGCATAGAATCACTTTGTTTTGTTGTGAAGTCCAGCAAAAGTCCCATATCACAGTCCCTCAAAAAACGTTACTAAATCAGAACAGGAACGGAATCTAACTTGGTTCCCAGTCAAGACTTGGCTTAACTGCTAATCGTTGTCCAAAACAAACCAATAACAAACTTCATTGTTTGAGCTGATTTTGATTATCAGAGTTAGTTCGCTTGCTGATCACGTCACCGTTGAGACATAAAACAAGCAGCAAGAGAAAAATAAGAAAGAAGCTGATCCACCCAGCCTACAATGCTAGTGCTCCTTCACTGGGACCGTAGATACTGAGCTACTAAAGTTCTCACCAAGCAAAGGGGTTTTGAAGAGAACCTGATACTTCAGCTGTGGGTAAGGTTACGCTAAGTACTGGTTTGTGTCTAACAGCAGCCAGGTATCAGTGTTGCCTTTCTGCTTGCAAATCACCCAGCACTGGAGCTGTGGCTTCCCTAAAGGAATTTTCTCTCAGCAGTTTCCTGAAAGGCGGAGAAAGATGAACTTCATTTCCACCAGTGAACTGTAACGGGAGAGCTCTGATGATAAATTACGCATAAGAAATGAGTCATGCTGTGGTTTCCTGATTTGGTTTATTGAGTACAGAGTTGCTCGGCCTTTTTCTCCAGCTATGACCCTTCTCCTGCTCAGAAGTCCTTGAAGATATCTCTTGCCTTTCCCAGTCTCCATAGTTACAGTCAGGATCAAGGATGTAAACTTGTTATGCAGGCTCAGAGGCAAAACCTACACCCACATCTTGTAAGAGCGTGGTGGCCTGGCCAACAACAGCCTGAAACGCAGGCAAGAGCAAGGCAACTACACAGCCAGCGTACAACTGCACCAGAGTTGTACATTTATATACTTAAAGAAACAAACAAACAAACCCCAAACCATCTAGAAGCATCCCTCAGCATCTCATATTACTAAGAAACCTTCCTGTACATTCCAGCATTGTAGGGGCTGGAAGGGATCTCTAGAGATCATCTGATCCAGAGCAGGGGGCCCAGCAGCGCAGGGTCCAGGTGGGTTGGGAATCTCTCCGGAGTAGGAGATTCCACAACCTCTCTGGGCAGCCTGGCACAGGCTCCCACACCCTCACACCAAAGAAATTTCTCCTTCTGTTCAGATGGAACCTCCTGGGTTCCAGTTTGTGCCCCTTATCCTGCCACTGGGCACCACTGAAAAGAGTCTGGACCCATCCTCTTGACACCCACCAGTCCTTTAACTATTGATCAGATTGCCCCCTCATTCTTATGTTCTTCCAGACTAAAATAGCCCCAGGGCTCTCATCCTTTCCTTGGCACAGAGATGCTCCTGTCCCCTCATCGTCTTTGAAACTTCCACTGGACTCTCTCCAGTAAGGTTCTACAGACTCACTTGCTGATACCAAACTCCTCAGGAATTAGCAGCATACTGATTGTGAACAAACTAAGAGCTGCCTGCAGATGGAACATGACAGGGCAAGAAGTTCAGGGCACTCTAGATGTAACCCACTAGTTGAAGGAAAATTTGTGCAGTGCCTGGTAATTCTTATATCCAATAAGATCTTTCATTTCCATATATACATCTTCATCACAGGAAGTTAATGCCTTATAATCTATTCTTAATTAAATATCACCTAGGTATAGGAGAGGAAAGCAAATCATGAAGTGGAAGTGCCTAAAGGGCAAGTAAAAAAATCACTGATTTAATGTAAAGAGGATAACAGCAAGAAGAAAAAAATGCAGATGGTTCTTTTTGACCCCATGATGTATGCAACAGCTTGTCAGTGGTACAAAATCATGGATCTCCTTTGAAGCCAGTAAGGTTACACCAGTTTACATCTAAGTGAGATATGGTCCTCTAAATCAAGAACATTCCTGGTACAACACCAAAAGGCTGATGTGTCACAATTTGACTAAGCTTAAAGTTCTGTATGCACACACGTGCAAACACCCACTGTCGGCCTGTAGAAGACCTCTATTAATTGTGATTTGTTCAGATGAATTCCTATAAATGTCATTCTTATGATCAAATCTTCTCTCTCATCCCACTCCTTGATTCCTTTGTCCTTATACCATCTTTGCATATTTTTTTCTCATTCTTTGGCATTTTAAGAAGACCTTCCATACAGTTTCTTATAAGCCTCTTTCAGAATAGTTCAGATTTCTCTTGGAGCAAGGGTGACCAGAAATAGCTTCTCAGTATTTGAGTAGTTCTCTCCTCTACAGCAATAAACATGTCTTCAAGCTCTTTAACGTTTCAGGAAAGCTCCTCAGAACATGTTCTCCATAAAGGGAGTTGTACTTTGGCAACTCTTACGCTGTTTTCTTTCTGTTTCAGGCAGAGCATGTTGATCTAAAGGGCAAGGCCAGGTTGGATGGGGATTTGAGCAACTTGGTCTAGTTGGAGGTGTCACTGCCTGTAGCAGGGGTTTGGAACTAGATGATCTTTGAGGTCCCTTTCAAGCCAAACTGTTCTATGATTCTATGATTTTTGTCATCACAAGTATTATTTTTATGGAGTAAACATTCTGAATGCTTCTGCAAAGCACCTGCTTGTCCCAGACTTAGCAATTTTAAAGCTAAATCCTTTATGTCTACAGCAGGGAGGCCGAGCATGCAAGCACAGGCCTGCAGATATGTAAAAGCATTTATCTACCATTACACGTGGGATCCAGATTCAGGAGATCTTGTGGTGGTCTCAGCTCTAATTCCCTGGATTTCCTAATAAGAAGGGTATAAATTACAACCAATTAGGATGATGGTTATTGCTTGGAAAAAAGCTACTGAAAGGAAGCAAACTCTTCATGTATGTTGGGAAACATCAGAAGAGGATATTCACTGATGGGAATAGCCAATTTTTCTGGGGTCTTTGCAGTCTGGTTTTTAAGTGCAATCTTAAGTGGTGCTGAAAGCAGTAGGAGATGAAGTTCCTGATGCATTAGAGACTAATGGCACCCAACGCATGATGCCCAGCCTTCACACAGGAGCGACTTTCAAGGATAGATCAACCTTGGGTAACCTTTTCTGTCAGCAGCACATCAGCACAGACCTTGGTCTTCCCCACACCAAAAAGGCACCTTTTAAATCCCCAGACCAGATCCCCAGTGCTGGTAAGTGACTGTCCCTGGCCTTAGTCACTCCAATACAAATGGAAACCTTTGAAACACTTTCTCCAGACATTGGTAATCTAAACATAATTCAAAGCACTGATCTAAACCAAAAAAATCATGCACTGTCTAAATTACAGCTGGATTCTCCTGTTAGCTTGAATACTCAGTATGGTTTTAATTGTTTGTCATGTTTTAGTTTCAACGCAGATCATCATATCTCCCATGAAGTTCTGAGAACAACACAAAGGTGAGCAAGTTACAAAACAGTGTTTCTTTGAAATAGCTTGAAGGGCAAGGGTTCAATTCTACTTTAATAACAATTCTTGCTGGACATCTGTTGCTATAATTTGCAAAGAGACTAGGAAAAGAAAACCATACCACCTTTTGACAGTCTCTTTTCAGTGGTGCCCTGTGATAGGATGAGAGGCAATGGTCACAAGCTGGAACACAGGAAATCCCACCTCAACATGAGGAGGAACTTCTTCACTGTGAGAGTGACAGAGCCTGGAACAGGCTGCCCAGAGAGGTTGTGGAGTCTCCTTCTCTGGAGACTTTCCAGACCCACCTGGATCTGTTCCTGTCTGGCAGGGGAATTGGACTTGATGACCTCCAGAGGTCCCTTCCAACCCCTACCATTCTAAGATTCTATGATTCTATGATTTTTCTGCTGTAATACTCCTCTTTTCAATAGCAGAGGGATTCAACCTGTGCCTACAGTAATGTCCCTAACCCTGGCAAAGGCTGTGTACAAAGTGTTAACCAGGGCAAACGATCCTGGGATCTTCACAAGCAGATTAGTACAGCCTGGCAGAGGGCTTCCCTGGGCTGTTTCTGCACTTGTCTGTTGGCTGGATGCACAGCCAGAGTTATTTGTTTCAATACTCTTTAAGTTTATTTCCCAGGCAATTACTTCATCTGCTGCTTAGGTGTGGGAGCCTGCAGAAAGCTCTCAGTATTCATGTGGTGTTTTCTGCTACACATGCATTTTAAAAAGGGTGGGTTCCAGAGAGTTAAAATCATACCTGGTTTCCAGTCCACTGAAACAAGTAGGTAAACTGCAGTGAAATCCCAGCTCCTTCAAACCCTGCTCAGAAATAATTTTGCTTTGTCTGTGAGGGATACGACCAAACGTGCACACTTACTGTCAACGTCTGGGTGGGGGGACGTGTTCCTCGCCGCTTTCTTTACACACAGTGATAGCTCTGCATCACGTCA
This sequence comes from Chloroceryle amazona, assembly GCA_027560015.1. NCBI lineage: Eukaryota > Metazoa > Chordata > Aves > Coraciiformes > Cerylidae > Chloroceryle > Chloroceryle amazona. The sequence continues at coordinate 25,943 of JANHFX010017822.1, read as the reverse complement.
CGCAGCAGGGCTGCCGTGCAGGGCTGTGAGTTCCCACCTGAACCTCACAGCCAGCAGAGGAACTGGAGAGAACCTGCAGTGGTGTGCTGGCAGTCAGCCCCAGCCTTGCACCAGGACGGGAAGTCCACATTTCCAAGTCTTGTGAGCACCCCTTATCATCAGCGTGCAAGGGCTGTAATTCAGATAACAGCTCTTGCTACTTGTGCCTTACAAACATACCCAGACAATTACTGCAACCAGTGACCAGGTCAAAGAAAACACTGGACCAGTTTTAAAATAATGCTCATGTCAAAATGCTAATATATTACAAAGTCTCTCAGGCCCTGAAAGGAATAACTTTAATATTCTCACTTAATGTCTGAATGGTATAGAAATGAATGAAGCTGATAAATGAACCATCTTGGGGTTTTTTTAAACGAAGGAGATTTGGTTTATTCCTGACATTTCATTAAACTAAAAGGGTATCAGCTGCTAGTTCTCTGAAACAAGCAGTGGATTATTTTCTTCACCACCATTGCTTTCTTATCTGTAGAATCCAAACTCCTAACACTGAAAAACTGACCTGGAAATTTCAAATGAATGGAATCTCACCAAATACTTTTCTACATCCTGCTTTCCATTTGTATCTGACAAAGAACAATTAGAATAACTTTTCCCAGAAGTCTATTGATTCTAGACTCAGGAAGTACAAAGATGCAAAAACTGAAGACAGAATTTATCAAACTGGATTTGAATCTCAAGAGATTTACATTCATTCTAATTTGGAGTCAAAGTTGAGCATAGTTCTCTTTTATCCAGTTTACTAATTACATCTGAAACTGGCAACGTCTGGTTCACTAAAAATAGTCCTCTGAACTGGTTGTAGGAATTATTTTGGTGAATACTGTTGTAACTGCTTTCAGATTTCATCTAAACATATTCACAGCACAATAGTCCATCATAGCTGAATCAATTTACTTTTAACTCAGGAAGCCTGGTTATTTTATATTAAACTGATAAAAGGTATCATTTGTAAGATTGGGTGTTTTTTCTTTCATTTCTCTCGGGCTGAATATTGCAAAAGATATTGAAGGATAATGCATCCAAGTCCCTAATCTCAAATAGTACTCAGGTGGTTGTTTGGAAAATCCAACCCGTGAAAGCTATTGCATTGTTCTGTATGACTCCTATGCTTACAAATATACATACATTTGTAAGAAAATATATATCTATACCCACAAGTATTTTAAACCCCTACATAGATGCTTCCATGCTAAGCAAAAATAGATGATTTTAAACAGAATAAGAAGGCAGCTGCTAGGTAAGACAAACATAAATAACCAGATGTTGCTGCTTGCCCTCTCACTATCTCCACTTATTCTCTGCTTACAAAACTAGGACCTAATAATCCTGGTTTACTTCCAGTAAAAATGAAATTTTAAGTAATTATTTGCTTCATCTAAGACACTAATTCAGAATTCCTGCGTTAAGAGTTTTCAGATTTCAAAAATCCTAGGCAGTTATTTCTTTTAAATCACATACAGATCATATCTTTCCTTCTCCTGTTACTCTTATTTAAAGAACCCCACCTCAAAATTGCAACTGTGGTAAACATCTCACGTTCCTATCCAAGTGTTTTCTGATATAAGAGGCCGATGCATGAGGAGGAGTAGTGGCTGCAGATGGGAGAACAGTCAGTTAAGATCAGTCTGATAAATTCATTGACACTTCTTAATGGTTGGCTTCAATGATCTCAGAAACTCTTTCCTAACCTAAGCAATTCTATGAATCTTGGATTTTCCTAAATGTTAGTCATAGTTCAGCTACAAACTACAAGAATATCTGGCTAAGAATCAATTTACCAGGACTAATCTAGAGTTCCTTCAACACACATCTTTCCTGAACTGTAACACTTCTCTACTTTAAGAATCATCCACTCAGCTTTCCATGGATGACGGACAACCCGTCACCTTCTTCCAGGATCTCCCATGAGACACAGAAGTATTAGAAAACATAGAGAGCATGACCCAGGGAAGAAGCATAGAAGAAATTTTTTCCTACCAAAACAACAGCCACACCACAAGCAGCTGTAAGACACAAAATGGACACAAAATAATATTGACAAAGAGAATAATTTATAGAATTATAGAGTGAGCTTGGGCTGGAAGGGACCTTACAGGTCACTCAGTTCCAACCCTCAATGTGATCATTGCCTAAGTCTGAAACAGTATGAGATGCCAGTGAATGTATGTGAAACTATTACAGAATACACTGATGCAATCTGCTATCATCCACCTGATGGAGCAAAGTACAGGGAGGATCTTCCTAAAGGTGCTGTTGGCCAATTGTACTCTTTCTCCTCAGAGCATCACCGGCATAATTCTGATCGTGTCAGAGAGACAGAAATAAGAATATGAAGATATGTAAAAATAATCTTTGTATTGCATGCAATGATCTCTGGTAATCACTTACAGATTGAGTATGGTTTTGTATACTGGGTGTTCAGGATATGCCTAAGACAATTGCTTTAGGAATGTCTGGCCCAAGCAGACATGATTATATACTTCTGTCCTTTTCTGCAAATGAAGAAACCACTACAAGAATCATGTGTGTGCATTTGAGAAATAATACACGAGATAAAAGTTAACACAGGAAGAAAGAAATGTGAAAAGCAGTAAACAAATTCTTCATGGAACAGATGAAAAAGGATTATTTTAAGTTAATAAATTTTCCAATGAATTTTACATAGCACTTATTAGAACTGGCAAATATAATGTGATGGGCTTCAGCTCGAGAATGTTTTCTACTTTTTGAAAATAAATCTTGTTTCACTTAGAGATGGGATGAGATAGGCTGGGATGGGTTGGGAAGGGGCAAAAAAAAGAAGCGCTGGCTGTACAATAATGTTGCATTTTTCAGTAAGTAGATCACAAGCATACAAATACTTTACAAATTAAATATAGATGTGAAATTGTTGCTTTGACATGAAACAGCTATTTCTGCATCCTTAACAGAAAAGATTTACTCTAAAAAGCCAGAGAAAATGTTTGTGTTGGTATTCAAGATAAAAATCTGGGCTTAACAATTTATATTTCCGAATGCAGCATCTGAAGAACATAAATCAGAGAGAGGCAATGAAGTTGTAATAAAAGAGAAAGAATTCTTCCATGGTGGTTCAGGTTTGGGTTTTTCTTCACACTTTGTAATGTTGAGGTTCAAACAAACAGTAAAACTTGCTGTTTTGTCATTTCAGTTAAATTCTTATTCCCTGCCATCTCCATGGTGGATTCTACAGAGAGGATAAAATGCAGAGTTCACATAATCAAACTTCCTTCTGTCTCAGCAGCAAGACAGATCATGATAAACGGCAGACGACGTATGTGGCAATTTTAATTAGAGTCATTGGCAAATAAATCAAATCACTGAATCTTCATTTTCTTATAACCTATCTAGAAAGCAAAGTTTATTAGAGACTTTTCAATTATATGTGCTAGGTAGCTGGTAGAGCCTGTGTTACAATCAGTTGTCATTAGAGGTAGGACTACAGGAGAATCTATAATTTTCAAATAGGCTTTACCCTGTGAATTTTGCAACCCAGTTAGGGAAGGAAAATGCAGGAAAAAAATCCTTCTTTAATTATAGATTTTTTTTCCCCTGTTTATTATAAGCATGGATTTAGCATCTTTAACATCAGCTCTGGCATCTTATTTCCTGTGTGTATTCTCGCATTTCTACTCTTTCTTGTCATAACAAATAATATTATGCATAATAAATAATATTATGGATTTTCACCAAGCATAAATTCAAATACAGTTCCTTGCTGGCATGATGACTCTGGGGCATCTTACTATACCAGCATTTACTGACCAGCATTTAAGTGAAGAGATGGCTGTAAGATGAGCTTGGATACTACAGGAACTTCAAGAACCTAAAAATCATTACAAATTTATTTACCTGTTCTGGAAAACCACTTTTTTTTCCCCCCTGAGAAACAGCTCAGAAGACATTCTTGTGAGAAAGTTAGTCCAGGCAAAATACCTTTGTGTCTCTTACCCTTAAACTAATGCACAGAATTCCTGCTAGCTCCTGTTTGCTTTTATTTAAGATGGTTCCTACAGCAGCTTGTTAAGAATTTTGCTGAACTGTGGACTTGCTTTTGTATTTCTGAAACTCTAAAAAGACAAAGAGAGAGACGCTGTGCTGGGTCCTTCCAAACCATCCCACTTTGAAGAGAATTTGCTTCCTGTAGGAGCCTCTTCCAGCTGTTTGCACTGGGGAAGATGTGCCTCAAAAAGGGAATACACCACTCCTGCCAGCCTCAAACAGGGAATAACATCTCGAGGAAGCTTCTAAAAATTAGTGACTAGCAGCAAAAAAACAATGAAGATACAAACAGATTGAGTTTAAAATTCATTCTTATTCAGCTCAGTATCTCATGCACATTTTTAGTCTCACTTTTTCACTCTTTCCTTCCCATACCTGGGGTTTAGAAATTCCTTCTCAATAAATCAAGGCCAAAACTCCTGTGCAATCTTAGGACTACAATTGCTGGGACGGAGTAAGGAAAACAGCAGCCTTGCAATAAAATCAGGAAAGCCAGCAGACCTGATACAACCACTATCTCCACTACATTTTCTCCTCCAGTGTCTACACAGTTGGCAATGATGCAGAATAAACCCACTGCCCGCCGTCTGTCCTCCTGAACAACTTCCTGCGCTCACCACTGACTCCAGAGGGAGGCTGCTGCAGCAAGGAACTTTCCAGCACTTCTGAAATTGAGTTCAGTTACCTCAGGTGTTCAAAATCTTATCTCCAGGTTCAACAAATGACAGATTTTTCTATGCAAATGTGGTGTCCATCTGTGCAAGTCTGCCACTAAGCCTCAATTCACTCCTTTCAATGCTTTAAGGAATTTTAACACTTGCTAGAAGGCTTGCTTAGACAAGTGAACAGAAATGACAGTGAATTGAAAATGCACAGAAAACATGACACATTTTTGTAGTGGATTTAAAAGGAGTCAGAGGAAGGTGACATGATTGCTGCTTAGCCATCTATAAGTTAATGAAAGAAACAAACCCACGAAGCAAACATACAGAGATGCAGGCTCACACAGAGCTGTGAACGCTGAGATGACCCAGCCCTGAGTGAAACTTAAGCTCCCTGCATTTATTCCCTTTTCATCCTTCCCACAGCCCTTCCAGAACCACGTATGTAACTGGAAAGGGGCTGAAGTGGGATCCAGGGCACTGACAAGTGCTGCAATGTCTCTACTCCAGTCTATAGATGTACTCACACAGATGTTGGTGGTTGCTAAAGAAAACCGACTCCACAATCACACAGAAAAAGATTGGAAACAAGGCCAGGAAAAGCACACGGATTCAAACCCAAAATGCAGGGTCATCATTATTTTTAAAACCCTAAGGAGCTAGAAGACCATGACTCCTGTAACCACATGCTCTGAGGACAGGGAGTTTCGTACAGTGAAGACCATAGCAAAATTCATTCCCTTTTTGCCTTAGAATGTCCACAAACTTCACAGGGTAGGGAGATATTCTCCTGGGCAATACCTGGCACGAAGGTGTCCACCCAGAAGCTGTGTTCCTTTAACTAGATGTGCAGCTGGTCATTTCCCCACCTTCTCTACTCTCTTAGCTGCATGAAAAACAAATGCACATTCCCCATGGCTTTGAAAGATACTGAAATTAAATAAGTTACCAAAGTTAAGTAATTCCCAAGTGAAATGAATAAAGTAATATAGCAACTGCAAAGTCTCATTTTGTGGTTGTCTCCAGTAGAATAAGCCACACAGGGACAGTACGACCTGGTTTTCTTTTCTTTTATGATAATTTACTTTTAACTGAAGGGTCAATTTGAAAGAGAAAGCAGGGAAAAAACAAGTCCACATAGCTACCAAGAGTCAGCAATTCACAGCCATTAAAAGCAGTATAATAATACCATGGGATAGGGCAGGTTTGAAATCATTAAGGACACCAAATCTTGAGAGAGGAAATTGTAGCAAGATTGCATTATTTATAGAGTTAAACTATTCACTGGACTGTATCCAAAGTAGTCGTTATTAAGCAGTGAAACTTTGCCTGCTCTGAACAAGCCATTCTGTTCTGTCTCATATCAATATTACAACAGCTGGCTTTAGTAAAACTGTTGGTAATGAGTTTTGGCCCCCGTGTAATTCTGCTTCTGATCAACTTTGTAATTTTATCATTACAACCCTTTTTGAAAGAAATCATCAAATGCACACGCACAATAAATTCCCCCAGCTGTACTTACAGCAATTTCAAAGGAAAGAATTTGAAGTTTGATCTGCTGTCTGCTTTGTATTTCAGCATCCCTTATCAGCTTTAGAGCTTGAAAATGCTCCTGAAAACCTCTCTAAAAATTTCATTTCTTGATTTGGTGGCCAGTCCTATAAAAATGATATAACATCTAGATGGATCTCCAAGTCTTACAGGTGATCCTGGGGGAGCCCAACCTTAGCGATCATTGCCATAAAGATTTTCCTTTTCAATAATCCATGAAGAAATCTGCAACCACATTCGCTCGAGGCACTGAGAGATTTAAAACCAGTGCTGTAACATTTCATTTAGGTTGGATGAAATAATTTGTTGGAGACAACATCGTTATGCACTGCACCAGAGCCTTCAGAGTACACAGAAAGAGAAGTAGTTGAGAAGAAAGAAGGGGTGGAGAACAAAGCAAAGTAAGTAGCAAAATACAGGGTTCTTTGCTTGCTTTCTCATCAAATGTCTTTTGTCTAGAAAGGAATATTATTGCTATGGTTTGGGTGGGTTTTTCTTGCTGTGAACATAGCACGACATAAAATGAGGACTGAGGTGGGTGAAGGTGCAATATTTAGTTTCATCAATGCTGGAAAATCAGATACTCTGATGCAGAAATGGGAAACTCATCTAAACAGGCTTACAAAGCACAAAGAGGGCAGATACTATTATACCCCAGGATATTATATCACCTCAGCAAGCAGCAGTCAGGTTCAGGCACCGAGGGACCTCTGTTTGACCTTCCCCAAACCTCGTGCAGGTCTCACAAGGAAAACTTTAAAGATCCCCAACGGGACCCACCAGAAATCAGAGGGGAGACTTCCCAGTAGGAAGCATCAAGCTGTCACCATCCTACCATGCTTGTGATCCTACAGCCAGCAACAGCAGCCATTATCTTCTCTGAAGAAGGAGACTTCTTACAAGGGCAATGTAACAAGGGCACATGTAGAGTCTGGCAGCTGGGTGAGAACAGCCCCAGGTGCCAGCATAGGCTGGGGACTGACCTGCTGGAGAGCAGCGCAGGGGAAAGGGACCTGCGGGTCCTGGTGGGCAGCAGGGTGACCATGAGCCAGCAAAGTGCCCTTGTGGCCAGGAAGGCCAGTGGCATCCTGGGCTGGATGAGAAAGGGCAGCAGGTCAAGAGAAGTTCTCCTGCCCCTCTACTCTGCCCTGGTGAGGCCCCGTCTGGAATATTGTGTCCAGTTCTGGGCCTCTCAGCTCAAAAAGGACAGGGAACTGCTGGAGAGAGTCCAGAGCAGAGCCACAAAGGTGATGAAGGGAGAGGAACATCTCCCTGCTGAGGAAAGGGTGAGGGAGCTTGGGCTCTCTAGCTTGGAGAAGAGGAGACTGTGAGGTGACCCCATTAATGTTTATAAATATGGAAAGGGTGAGTGTCAGGAGGATGGAGCCAGGCTCTGCTCAGTGACATCCAATGAGAGGGCAAGGGGCAAGGGGTGAAGCTGGAACAGAGTGGGTTCCATCTAAACATAAGGAGAAACTTTTTCATGGTGACACAGGAACAGGCTGCCCAGGGAGGTTGTGGAGTCTCCTTCTCTGGAGACATTCCAAACCCACTTGGACACATTCCTGTGTGACCTGATCTAGGTGATCCTTCTCTGGCAGGGGGGTTTTTACCAGATGATCTTTCAGGGTCCCTTCCAGCCCTGACAATTCTGTGAGTTCTAAGCAATCATTTTCCTATAAAGAGATGATTTCCCAGAGTCACACAAAGCACAGCAGAAAGAAAATGGAAGTGTTTAAGGATATGATACTAACAGTAGGAGGGGTTGAAATTTTCGAATACAAGCAAAGGGGCCATTCCCATTCAGCACCAACACTCCTGTTCCCTTTGAAAGGAGTTCTGAAAATATATCAATTCAACCTATGCAAATAAATAACTGGGAAAGATGACAAAAAAAGCATCAAGTATGAACCTCGCGAGGTTCAGCAACACCACGTGCAAGGACCTGCACCTGGGCCAGGACAACCCCTGGGGTTGGCCCAGGCTGGGGAGAAGGACTTGGGGGTGCTGGGGGTGAGGAGCTGGAGCTGAGCCGGCCCCGTGCGCTGGCAGCACAGCAGC
>JANHFX010017822.1:5072-15259 GCA_027560015.1 Chloroceryle amazona | reverse complement strand
ATGAGCTGAACCTCAGATTCGATACAACAAAGGACGACTCAAACCACAGGACCCTGAAGAAGTCCATGAATCTGAACACACACATATGTACTTGATACATGACAGTCACATACCCAAGTCACTGTGTCCACAAACACTGCACTTGAGAAAGCTTTAGGAGATAATTTCTGTTCCAAAGGAGGTGTTTTAGAGCACCATCAGCTAACTATCCAGAAGGGGGGAGTGGAGGGAGGACAGCTGATGTTACACCTCCTCCTATGTTGCTGAGAATACATAAACAGTGTCTCGAGGTTCACAAGCAGAGTTGCTGCATGATGTGCCACTTTCAATTACCATCCCTATTTGTGAATACTCTCTGCCTTTTCCAGGAGGCCGCCTTCTATCCCTTCTTCAGATTTCTGAGGACACTGACAAAATGCTCTTATAAAAGTTTGTTCTTTTGTTTAACTACAAAATTAAACTGCCACACAGAGCTGATAAATTCAAGAGAGAACAAGTTTAATCTCATAAGATGTTGTTATTTTGCCTTTTCCTCCTTCCCTCACTCTTCATCAAGAGAAATCTGAGTTGAGATGTTTTGAAGCACTATGAAAATACAGAAATAGTCCCCTTGTCACACAAGAGTCCATTATTAAAGGATGTATCCTGTGTAAAAGATACAATCCTGGGCCACTCTGCTGTGGAAGAAGTCAAGTGCTCTGGACTGTTGCCTGTTTCAGGATAAAAGAAGCTTTCTCAGCATTCTTTACACTTAAAAGAAACATTTAAAAAATATATATACAATTCTTTCAACAGAATAAATTTCCAAATATAAAAAACCCAGCTGTTTTGCTGTTACACCAGTATTCCTGAACTTTTTTGAGTACTTAAGAAATGTCATGGAGCTTCCCAGAGGGACCTGAACAAGCTGGAGAAGTAGGCCCAGGTGGACCTCATGAGGTTCAACAAGAAGACCAAGTGCAGGGTCTTGCACATGGGTCAGAACAATCCTCATTATCAACACAGGCTGGGAGATGGGGTGATAGAGAGCAGCCTGGTGAAGAAGACCTGAGGGTTCTGGTGGATGAGAGGCTGGACATGAGCAGCCAGGGTGTGCTTGCTGCCCAGAGGGCCAATCACATCCTGGGCTGCATCAAAAGAAGTGTGGCCAGCAGATGGAGAGAGGGGATTCTGACTCTCTACTGTGCTCTGATCAGACCTCACCTGGAACACTGCGTCCAGCTCTGGAGCCCTCAGCACAGGAAGGACAGGGACCTGATGGAGTGGGGCCAGAGGAGGCCACAAAAATGCTCAGAGGGCTGGAGCATCTCTCCTGTGAAGACAGGCTGAGGGAGCTGGGATTGTTCAGCCTGGAGAAGAGAAGGCTCTGGGGATAAGCAGCTTTTCAGTACCTGAAGGGGGCCTACAAGAAAGCTGGAGAGGGATCATTTACAAGGCCATGTAGTGACAGGACAAAGGGCAATGGTTTTAAACTAGAAAAGGATTGATTTAGATTGGACATTCAGAAAAAGTTCTTTACTTTGAGGGTGGTGGAGCACTGGAACAGGTTGCCGAGGAAGGTGATGGAGGCCCCATCTCTGGAGACATTCAATGTCAGGCTTGATGAGGCTCTTGAGCACCCTGCTCTAGTTACAGATGGCCCTGATCTCAGCAGGGGGTTGGACCAGATGACCTTTAGAAGTCCCTTCATGCCCAAGGCATTCTATGAATCTTTATCAGAAGAAAGCTATGCCACAAGTTGCTTTACCCCTCACTGTCTGACCACATCCAAAAGGAAAGTGAGACCAGGAGACAAAAAGGGAAGGAAACAAGAGGTAGTGCACATCCTGCCTTATCATCTTTTCATAGGACTCTTGTTTAGTACACAAAATCACATGGTTCTTATAACCTTCCAAGATACAGACTGGTTTATTCACAGTCTCAAGGCAAACTGCCAAAATTAAGCACATAACTAAGAGCTCAAAACATGGATCAAAATGTGAGCCAAAGCACTTTTCCTCCCTTGCTTTCTTGTCTGTTGGAAAAGCAGTTCCAGAACTCAAGCAATGGTGCCATTCATTGCATTTAATATCGATGGTTACCTCTATCTTGGGGTGAGCAGCCAGACAAACAGAAAAAAAATGGAGCTTTCCAACCAGAAGAGGAATGAGCAGCATGCTTGGGCAGCTACATCATTGGTTTTCTAGTTGTAATAAGCAAACATTAAGTATCTGGCGTTGGTAAGAAACTATGCACATTAAGAGGCAGATAGACCAAGACATCACAAAGAGAAGTGTTTGGCCATCCTTTGGAACTACTTTATTAAATGCACCTACAGGATTTTATTGCAGTTTCCCTTGTATCTTCCAGCAGGGCTGCTCCACAGCAGCAGGATTTTTGGAACCTCTCTCCTTGAAGATGTAATGTGCCAGACAAGAGTGTGATGTCTGTGACTTCTCAGAAGGCATGCAGGAAGGCAAGGTCATTGCATTCAGCTGCATCCTGCTCCCATCAGTGCCAACCTCTGTGACAGAACTGGGGGGCAACATCTCTTGCAGGGTTTGGCACCTCCTGTCAATACACTGAGCAGGAACACTACTTGTAGTTACCCAACTATAACTTGAGTGAAGAGCTTCAGTTTTGCCCTAACTCACATTCTGCTCCACTTGCAGCTGTTGGTAGCTCTTGGCTGCTGTGCAGGAAGGATCCCCTTCCCACAGGACAAAAGACTCCAAGATGTGCCATACGATGGGACTCACAAACAGCATGGAACAGCGATAGTAACTGGCACACCTGACACGTGCTACAAAGGGAGATACAAAATGAGTATGAGTAGTGCAGAGCTTTTGAGTAAGTACACAGACAAGGTGATCCTAGGATAGTAGGTGCACAAGGAAGAGGAGCAGCTTGATACAAATGAGGAGCTGTGCTGCATGGAGTAGCAGGGGGAGTGTCAAAAGCTCTAGTCCAGTGAGCTGTAAAATTCTGTATATTCACAGGAATATCATTCCAAAAGCTTGTTCTGCAATACTTTCAAGTAAAACAAGACCTAGGAACAGGCTATCATTTATCTGGAGTAAGATTAGTCACTTAATCTAGCTCCTAAATGATAAGCGTATTTAAAATACTTCCCATGACTCATTCTTAAAATGCATTCCAAAGTTTTCATCATTTCAGAAACCTCATTTGGAAGTTCAGACACTAAGTAGCAGAATGTGGAAGCTTCCAGAGCTCAAGAGTCTAAAGTATCAGGTTTTTCCCTAACAAATAAAAGCAGCTTGCAGGAATGGCCTCCAAGGTAAGTAAAACAATGGTACTTTTTTTAGTCAAGTTTTGAGTTTAAACTTTGAACAAAGTCAAGGAGATTATTATTATTATTTTGTTGCCTTTTTTGTTAAAAATTACCAGTATGGTAACACCACGGTCAGCTTAAAAGCTGTTTCTTCCCAAATCAAGACAATCTGATACTTGAAAAAAAATGAAAATCTTTGCATAGGACACCAAAGACAGTAATAGCAGAAAGTCTTAATATGTTCCAATAAATGCTTTAGCTCCAGTACATGGAAACACCAGAACCAGGGTTTAGAGATAAAAGGATAGATCTCTCTACTACAAGGATATCTCTCCCCCCCCCCCAGAAATAAAGAGTCTTATAAAACCAGGAAGAGTAGTTTTCTCTTGAGTCTTCCCGTATGAAAACAGAAAATCAGAGCAGGTGAACTTTTATCATCAAATCCTTCTCCCAGAAAGCATTTTGGACTACTACCAAGTTCTTACCTAGACCACAGTAGCAGGACAGAAAATGTATGTATCTGTCTTCCTCTTCTTTGCTTAAAAGGGTTTTGACTAGCTATCAAAAGGAGTAAGTGCTAGCTTTCATTTCCTGGGAAGAAGTATGCCCTTTGTCCCATGTGGGCAGAGACTAACAGCTGCACTCTACCTATTCATTTCTGCAAGTGACATCATTCTAAAAGGGCTGGTTCTCCCAGGAGTGACAGACAGTTTGGGGCAAGAGCCTGCTTATCTCATAGCCAGATACACCTCTGATCAAAGCTTTATTTGGTATGGAAAAGAAAAGAAGTGTTTCTGAAAAGGAGTCATTTCATTGCATATGCATTAGCATTTTTAAAGCTTCTTCCCTGTGGTTTCGTGATTAGTATTTGCATCATCATCTTGTATTTACTATCAAGTGAAAACAGTTTACTTCATAAACCACAAAAGCCCCTTGGTATCCCTTTCAGTGTAGCATTAATAATGTAATCGGATGTCCCGGGCATTATCCTAGAGAGTTTATCAACAGCACATTAACCACTCAGTACTTTCTGCACAGTGTTGCTGTCTTAGATACCATCAGCTCCTGTCTATATCACGTCTCTTTTGACTGAGAAGCAGCACCATCTTGCCACTAACTGTGGTGGTGGATATGATATTTGAGGCATCACAGACAATTCTTCCCACACAGTGCCTGAAAATGCAGTTCTGTACACAGGTAAGGCTGTAACCCTTCAGCAGAGTCCCACTTGGTGTTCTTACTGCAACATGGGTTTTTTCTGACCTTGCAATGTCCATTGGTCACAGAATGGAAGAATCATTTAGGTTGGACAAGACCTTTGGAGGTTGCCTTGTCCACCCACCTGCCCGCTCACACTGGGCCAATAACCTCACTTGTATTATGAGGAAGCGCTGCGCCCTTTGCAACAGCTCACGGGTTTCTGAAGCAGTCTGATGGGTGACAGGCAGCTGGTAACACACGTCCTGGCTTTCCTCACTGCACACTCCCAGGGGCAGGTGATTGTCTCCCTACCTACCTCCTAAATGAACAAACCTCCAACTGCCTAGATCACAGCTCCAGCATCCTTCATATTCATTTTACTCGAGCAGCTCTCCATGCTTTCTTCCAGTTTCCTCCTCAGTTTTCACCCCAGTAATGTAGTTACTTCACTCCTACCCTCAGATTCACCCTTACCATTCCTCTTTGCTGTAGCAAGCCCAGAAGGTTTGACAAAATCAGATCATCTACACTATAGCTTTGGCTTAAACTTCAGGTTTGTGCCTGGTTGATACCCCAGGGCTCTTCACTTTGTTTCAGCAGTCCATGTCTGGTGAGTATCTTACTTGCTGGAAAATACCAGAAGTTCTAACAAAACCTCCAGATAAATACCCACAATAGGAAACTAATATGTAATTGTTCTTCTCTAAAACATAAAACCAGAACAAAGGAGTTTAGATTTCTGGAGCTGATTTGACATCCAAACAAACAAGCAGTCCAGAAAACCTTGTCGAGTGGTTAAAAAACCAGAAGTCTTTCTTCTTGCTGGACACCCTTGACAGTCAATGAATAACATGAACCTACTGCAGTTCCTCCCTCACTGGGAATGTGAATGGAATGTGTGCTGTGCATCTAGCACTTATAAATTTCACTTCTAGTGAAATTTATAAGACCTAATTAAATTTGAAACATTTACGCCTCTATCAGATTGGTTTGGGACTGATCTGGAGGGGTGAATTTGGTGGTAGAGAAGGATGTCAGGTAGAAGGACTTTTTTTTTTTAGCTTGGTTGTTTACAGAAATAAAATTTAAAAAATAATCAAAAGATAACTAAGGGTTATGAGACAACTGCAATCAGGACAAGTCATGCAAATATTGTTTGTTTGATCCAAGACACAGAAGTACACCTCATATTCATACAAAATGAATAATAAAAATATTTTGGCCAAATTCAGTGGAAAGTGAGCAGCATCTTCAGATATATTAGTAGTTGAGAGATAAAGGAGTAATTTTGCAAAGCATGAACATGTAAGAGGTCTGAAGTTGGGTGATTTTATTGCTTTTGAAGCTTACTTTGTGTTGTGACACCCAACGTGGACACTTCTTCCAAAGGGACTGAGCACCTGACAACGCATGTACTACAGACAGCTTGGTCCTGAGGACTATAAGGCAAGACCTTGACACCCTGAGACCTCAAGACCCTTAGTGCTCTCACACTAAGAGCATTACTAAAGAATCATCAGAAAACACATCTATTATCCAGCTAATCAACTTGCCACTGCTTTTACAACCATCCAAAATTCAATCTCTGCTGCAGTTCTAGAATCATCAAGTTTGACTCACCTCATCAATACAGTAACACACTTCTGGCTCCAGGATTTTCTCCTGCAGAAAGCTGAATTATCTTAATCTACCACCCAGAGAACAGATGCAGCACTGTATCGCTGCCTTGCTGGTCAGCTGGGTTGGTATCTCCCTCTGAAATGGTCTCACCATTTGAGAGAGCAGAAGTAAAACACAAATACCAAAGCAACTTGCTACCTGACTCCTCCTGCCTGCTGCTGATTATGAAATCAAACAACCTATCTCAGTTTGTGCAGATTGTATTTAATTGTATTTCAGTTAATTCCTCTTCCACGGGTATCAAAGGTACCCATTCATGCAGCCAATCATGATTCCTCCTACAGCATAGACAGAACTTCGGAAAAAATACCAGTTTATGATCTTTAATGCAAAAGAGAGGGAAGGATATTGCCCATTTCTATTGGGTTTATGACTGCACCATTAATATTGGTGGTGCTATTAATATAGACACCAACTTCTCAGGCTTTAAGCAGTTGTTTTCTTAAGCTCCAGTGATTTCAGTAATCACTGTCTGAACTAAGACTACTATTCTGATGCAGTATCAAACTATACTGACCATATAAACACTAAATAGAGGCTTTGGGCATAAATCCTCAGGGAGTTACTTAATTAAACTTTGCTCTTTCAGCAACAACATGTTAACCCTGTTCACATCAACCAGCCATGTGCACTAATCCTACAGAAAAAGAATAAATGCAACACGTGAGTTTCTTCAGGCTTTTATATAAATACAAATCAATCTTCAGGAGGGATAATATTGTAAAGACTACTAATGTGGAATGAGACCAATAGTGGGAGGTGTTCCTGCCAATGGCAGGGGGGGTGGAATCAGATGATTTCTAAGGTCCTTTCCAATCCAAAGCATTCTCTGATTCATTCCAGGATTCTAAGATGAAGTCAGACTCTTCTCAGTGGGGCCCAGTGGCAGGACAAGAAGCAATGGGCAAAAAATTAAATCCAGGAAATGACACAAACATAACAATCTTTTTTATTGTAAGGGCAGCTGATGACTGGAATGGGTTACCTGGAGAGGTTGTGGAGTCTCTATCTTTGGAGATAATCAAAACCCAAGTGGAGAAGACCCTGAGCAACCTACTCCAATGGAGCAGGGGTGTTGTATGAGGTGCCTTTCTTCCAACTAGTAGTAATTCTTTACAAGGACAAAGTCAGAAGAAGAGGAATATTACTTTTTTATCTCCAGGTAAAGGAATTTAGCATTTCTGATCATAGTAGAGAAGCACTAAAACTGTGTGCATGTCAACTCTGCATCCTTCATGTGTCTTACACATTTTGGACATTTCTTTAGGAACAGAGAGCTGTACAGATCATAACTTGGCTCAGAAAGTTAAGCTCATGAGTAGAAAACAGACGACCTCAGAAAAGTTAAAGACCAATAGCAAAATTTCTCCCCCGGATAGCACCAGTGCATGGCCGTGGTTCCCACTCAGCTCAGATAAAAGGTCACAGAGGGAGAGAGGTCTCTAAATTTTACCAGAAAGCATAGGTCTCACCCAGAACACCTGATGCCTAAAATCCACCTGTGTCACTTTCTCTGGAAAACACTCTATTCCAGGTCTGCAAAGGCACAGAAGTGAAGCTCTGGAGTTGTGTTTCATATCCTGGATGTGTCTCTAACCATTTTATTCTTCACGTAGCAGCTGGTTTCCAGAAACCATTTAAATCTCATATGTCATTTCACTTTCTCTCCAATACATACCACTCAAAGGAAAAAAAAAAATCCTCATCATTTCTCTCCCAACATTACAGAAGCATGGAACAAAATTAAACCAGAATCCCACTACCCATGAGCAATGGCAGCTGTTTCCTTCATGAATCTCTCCATACCCTATCTGTGGCAGAGGACAGAATTGCAGCCCCCTCCTCCTCCTCAGTCATGGCATAATGTAAAACAAATGGAATAAAATAAAAAGACAAAAGAACCTTCACCCTCAATATTCTTTGTGGCTGCTTCTGGCATTGTTCATTGACTGCAGCCAAATGAGTTTGCCACGCATCACGTTATGTGGCCGCTTGAATCCGAGGAAAATAATTTACTGCCAAGACAGTTTCTCCAAAAGTCTTTTCTCAACTCCAGCCATCACAGCCTGGATCTATTAACTTGCAAGAGATTCTTTAAAATGGAGCTCCTCTCTGGGTGCTTAAGAAGGGGGAGGTTGTGTAGGATAAGAACAATCGGAGTCTCATTTATCTGATTTAATTAAATTCAGTAGATGTGACTTATTAGAGGATGTGTGGGCAGTGGTTTTCTTCCCCTGTTTAAGATGTTACTAGAGGGATTGAAATAAGTGTCTCGTTGTTAAGTGCAATCAGAGAAATTGTTTTCTACCAATTAACTGCTGCTAAATAAATAGTTAGAAGCAAGGGTGGCTATAATGCTTTGCTGCTGGTGGATATCTCCTCAGGAACTTTAGGCTGCCTGTGTGCACACGTACAAAACAAGGGAAATTTAAGGAAAACACTTCAAAAGCCAGACTGATGTAGGCTACTCATTAACAAGGCAACAGCAATTGGACACAAATACTAGCAATTTATGTAGTGGAAAACAGGAGAAATGGTCATTACCTTGCATCTTTCTCCTGCGTGTCCTCTTTCACGCATGGCCTGAGTTGCTGCATAACTTGTGTGCAGCCCGTGACAGCCCCGCTGAGGTCTTCGCTGCTGATACAGAAACGCACGAGGACTCTGTAATGCAAGAACATCTTTGTTCAACAACATTTTGAAACAGAAGGCTTAAACACAAGCCTACACAACAAATTATCACCGCTTGTCGCATGAATGAAGTCCATGTGATCTGCCAGGTGTCACTTCTTGACACCTTCTTGTGGAGCCTTGTGTAGCTCCACAGCTTTGGGAGCACATGGGAAAATACCCAGTTACAGCTACTGCCTTTTCCTGTGATTCCTGGGTGTCATGATGCTAGGCTTTGTGCAGCTCAAGAGGGAAATGAGTCGCAATAACGTTTTATTAAGGGGTTTTAAACCCCTGGTGTGACTGGATCCCACTGTTCTCAGGGCAAGGGCTGCCCCTGGTTGGAATGACCTTAACCCTCGAGGTGTATGCTTTGGATGACAACACCTGGAGTATCACCACATTTGCTATAAAGAGGGAAAGTTACAACTAAGGACACAGCAGAGGGAAGAGATAGCAAGCAAGAGGTTTTATTAAGGTCCCCAATGGCCAGCAAAATATTTGCAAAGCCAAAATATTAGTGAAACCAGCAGATTGAGGGCACTTCCATTCCTAATTAAGCATCAACGTGCTGACGCAGACATTTCTGAAAGTACTCAACTTGGAGTCAAGCCTTGTTGCTGCCTGAAGGCTCTCAGAAAGCCTTCAAGACCGACAGCAGGCAGATCATAAACAGGATGCAGACTCTCCCGATGACACATGCCCATCCCATTCCACCAGCAGAACATCTGTGAGGCATTTCAGACATGAATGTTACATTGTTCTGCACCTACGATGAGAGGTGAGGGAAACAAGAGAATTGTCTCCCAGTTCCAGCTCTGCCTTTTTTCCTTTTCCAAAAATCCCTTTTGTTTTATTACCCCTGCATGCTTTGGCTGGCAACCCCAAAGCACATTTGTTTCCCACTAATACTTGTGATTTTTTTTTTTGTCTCCTTGTGTCCCTCGCAGCTCGGTGTGGTTTCTTGCATAAGCACGGCATTCCAAGCACTAAGTTATATTTAACACTCTTCTCATTTCATTGTTTGCATGTCAAGTCTAACAATGCAAAACCACATTAAATGCAGACATTTGTTATTTAAAGGTATTTGCAGTAAAGACTGAAGATGGAGTCAAGGGACTGTCTCCTTAAATCTATAAGAGTGTAACCATTGCCAGGCAGAGAGGTACTTCGATAGTCCTCAACTTACCTGACTTACTGAAAATAAGTGATCTCACCTCATCCAAAATGCTTTCAGATCAGATCCTCTTTTCTTCATGTGCAAATAAAGCAGGGCCCTTTCTGCCACCCTGTGCTTTCATGAACTAAACTGCCTGGAAAGAAGCAGTCTTAAAGATTGCTCTCAGATGACCAAGCCTCACCTTCC
>JANHFX010017821.1:11658-23117 GCA_027560015.1 Chloroceryle amazona | reverse complement strand
TTGCCCAGGGAGGTGGTTGAGGCCCCATCCCTGGAGACATTCAAGGTGGGGCTTGATGGAGCTCTGAGCAACCTGCTGTAGTTGAGGATGTCCCTGCTCTCAGCAGGGGGATTGAACTAGATGACCTTTAGAGGTCCCTTCCAACTCAGACATTTCTATGATTCCATTATTCTGTGAATGCATGTCTTGTGTCCCAGTCTAGATTGTTGATAAACTAGTGTTGAAAGTTGATAAACTATTGGGCTTTTAGGTAGGATTACTGCCCGTGCTGAATGTACAAGGACCACTTCACACTGAATATTAATAATGACATTATTAAAATAAAAAGGCAGATAACATGGGTAGTATCTTGAAAATTCACTATTAGATTATTTTTAAAAATCTACCTCTGAGAAAACAAAAAAAGTGCAGTAATTTAGCATTGTCCCAGTCCCTCTGGATGTCATCCTGTCACTCAGGCATGTCAACAACAACACTCAGCTTGGTGTCATCTGCAAACATGCTAAGAGTGCACTTGATTTTAATGTTTACATCATTGATTAAGATATTAAAGAGTACTGATACCACTTCAGACCCCTGAAATATACCACTTGTCACTGATCACCTCCTGGTGATTGAGCCTCCTGGACATTGAGCCATTGAACACTAACTCTGGATACAACCATCCAGCCAATTTCTTATCCACCAAACAGTCCATCCATCAAATCCCTGTCTCCAATTTAGAGAAAATGATGTTGTGGGGATTAAGTCAAATGCCTTACACAAGTCCAGAGAGATGACATCCATAGCTTTTCTCTTGTCCACTGATGTAGTTATTCCACCATAGAAAGCCACTAGGTTGGTCAGTCAGGACTTGCCCTTTGTTGAAGCCATGTTGGCTGCCTCCAACCACCTCCCTTTCTTCTGTGTGCCCTAGCACAACTTCTAGAACAACCTGTTCCACGATCTTCCCAGACAGAGAGGTGAGGCCAACAGGCTGATAGTTCCCAGGGTGTTC
Source organism: Chloroceryle amazona (assembly GCA_027560015.1). Lineage (NCBI taxonomy): Eukaryota > Metazoa > Chordata > Aves > Coraciiformes > Cerylidae > Chloroceryle > Chloroceryle amazona. The sequence continues at coordinate 22,120 of JANHFX010017821.1, read as the reverse complement.
TTTCCTATCCTACAGTGGGAGGGACTCTGTCAATCAGCCCCACTAGTTTATAAGCAAAGACTTTTTTTCTTCTTTCAAAGAGAAGAATCCCATTCTACACCAGCAGCCCTGGTGCCATATAGACCATTCTATTACTGAAAAATCCAAGATTCAGTTGGTGACACCCACCATGGAGCCATGTATTAATGAATTGGATCCATCTGTCTCTTCCAGTATTATTGCTCACAACTGGAAGAATAGAGGAAAAAATATTCTCTGTGGCTTCCCTCACCAACCATCTCTAAGGCATAAGGTGTCTCCTGATTGCCCTTAAATTACATGTTGCAGCTTCATCTCCACACACGGGAACAGAAAGAGTGGGCAATAGTCCAAAGGCCTTATCACTCTAGGATGTTTCCTAGGAACTCAGAATTGTGAAGAATTTCAAGATAGAAGAATGGCTATAAAATTAAAAGCTCTGTTCATAGTAAGAATACAACTAATTTAAACTTTATTTACATGGGGATTGTTCAATTACACATTATGCAAAATAAAGTAATTTTTCTCTGATTATCCAATAAGCTCATTTATTTCTTCTGAAATTTCTCACACCTTCACAATACTTCCACTTTACATCTTCTAGGTACTCTTTTACCCCCTTCCATGTCACCTTCTTTCAAAACATACCTTCCATATTTGCTTTGAAACCTTGTCCTTCCAAAATGACCTTTCCTTCTAGAAGGAAAAAATTGTAGTATTTCTTAGAATCCTTCTGCTTGGAAGAGACCTTTAAGATCACCAAGACCAACTGTTAACCCAGCACTGCCAAGTCACCACTAAACCATTTCCCTAAGTGCCACATATACTCAGGTCTTAAGTACTTCTAGTGATGGTGTCTCCACCACTTGGGGAGCCCCTTCCAGGGCCTTACAAACCTTTTGGTGAATAAATTTTTATTAATTTCCATTATAAAGCTCCCATGGCACAACTTGGGGCTATTTTCTCTTGTCCTGTCTCTTGTTACATGGAAGTACAGACTGAGCCCCACCTCTCCACAACCTTCATTAAGGTAGTTGTAGAGAGCAATAAAGTCTCTCACCAGGCTTCTTTTCTCCATGCTAAACAACCCCCATTCCCCCAGCTGCTCCTGATAAGACTTGTGCTCTAGATCCTTCACCAGCTTTGTTGCCCTTTTTTGGATGTGCTCCAACACCTCAGTGTCCTTCTTGTAGTGAGTGGCTCAAAACTTCACCCTGTATTTGAGGTGTGGCCTCACTACTGCCCAGTACAGAAGTACAATCACTTCCCTAATCCTGCTGCCCATGTTATTTCTGATACAAGCCAGGATGCCATTGGCCTTCTTGGCCACAGGGCACACTTCTGGCTCATGTTCAGACAGCTGTCAACCAACACCCCCAGGTCCTTTCCTACAAGGCATCTTTCCAGACAATTCCTCAAGCCCATAGCATTGCCTGGAGTTGTTGTGACCCAAGTGAAGGACACAGCATTTGGCCTTGTTGAACCTCATACTATTGGCCTTGGCCCATCAATCTAACCTGTCAAGATCCTTTTGCAGAGACTCCCTACCCTCATACAGGTCAACACACTCACTGAACTTGTGTCATCTGCAGACTTGCTGAGGGTGCACTTGATCCTCTCATCCAGACCATTGATAAAGATGTTAAACAGAACAAGGCCCAGTGCTGAACCTTGTGACCAGCCATCAGCTGGATTTAAATCCATTCACCATCCCTCTCTGGGCCCAGCCATACAGCTGTTTTTTTACCCAGTGAAGCATATGCCCATCTAAGCCATAAGCAGTCAGTTTCTCCAGGAGAAAGCTGTGGGAAACAGTATCAAAAGCTTTACTAAATCTAAGTAGACAACATCGACAGCCTTTCCCTCATCCACTAAGCAGGTCACCTTGTCATAGAAGGAGATCAGATTAGTCAAGCAGGACCTGACTTTCATAAACCCATATTGACTGGGCCTGATCACCTAGTTGTCCTGTATGTGCCACATGATAGCACTCAGGATGATCTACTCCATAACATTGTAGGCTTTCTACAGCATATTTCACATTCTCTCTCCTACCATCACATCTGTGGTTTTCAACCATATCAAAAACTGCAGGAGAGATCATCTTTTCTCTGTTAGAAGTATCTAATAATACATGACCATAAGTTTTGTTAATTTTTGGGTAGTATTTCAGTGAATGAGTTATTCAAAACAGAGAAGCAAACAGTTTTGGCAAAAGAATAAAATTCTCCGTGTTTACTCAGTTGCCTATGCTCAGTGGAAATATAACTGTAAATGAAAACTTAATTTTTATCCTTAACGAATACGTAGTGAAAGATTTGCTAGGGAAAAATACAGTTTTATATGTGACATACCTAAAAAATGTATGAAATGGAAGCTTATTTTCCAATCAGTTTATTTTTTCATAAGTTAAAAAAAAAAAATCTGGTTTTCTTTCCAAAATTTGTAATAGAAAGGTAAATTCTCTCTTCCTACACCAGCAATATTGAGACATTCCTGAAATTGCATCTTTTTTCTTGAATGAGATATTAAATATATCAATGGAATAATTTACCAACATTAACATAATTGAAGAGAAAATGAAAGATTTTGCAGAGAAGTGTAATGGAAACTCAAAATAGGAAAATACCTGAATTTTTCATATTTGATTTCAGATCTACGGAGACAATAAAGCACTGATTTGCTATGCCATTTTCCTTCACTTTCCATGAAAACACATCCAAGGTAAGAGAGATTAGAGGTGATTTAAAGTTAACTGTGACAGTAGATCTAGAAATAAAGAGAAAGTTCAGAAAGAAACAGCACAAAGCAGGATGGCAGATATTAATTATGAAAATCAAACCATACTTCAGGACAGACAACTTCTTTTTCATCTTCCATGGTTTGTTTCGCAGTGTGGCAATTAGTTTCTTTTTTTCTTCTACCTCTTCTTTCAGCTTGACCAGTTCCTCCTCTGTAATCGGCTCCTCTTCAGAGTCAGAATCAGAGCTACAGAAAAAGTAGGAGAAAAAAAACATCACCAAAACTCAGAAAGGAGAGAAGTTTTCACTGAAGCACATATTTGGTGTTAATACTTGTTTACTTTGAGACCTAGATAAATTCCTTCGCTGTTGCATAAAAGGGAGGACATGGTTCACTTAGACTTATTTTTCATTTTAGTATGAAAGGCAAAGCATTCACACAAAGTACAAAGCCACAGCTGAACTAGCACTACACCCCGTGCATTTTATGGGGATGGAGCAGAGCTCCTGGGGAAGAGTCTGACAGCCCCTAACCATTCCTGCAGGAGCAACCAGCCTCCTACAAGTCCAGCTTAAACTCATAATGGGCAAGTGAGGACACTATAACTGCAGCCATAAAACCAAAGTTGTTCATCCCACTTCAGTGTGCCACAGGAGAGAGGAAAGATGCCACAGCCACAGCAAAGACAAGTTAAAACACCAGGTGACAGCCTGTCCACTGACTAAGGCAGTAACATTTCAGAAATGGGAAAGATTCAAGGCCACATTGCAGCATATCCTAGCACTCAGAGTAAGCAGGTGCAACAGTAATGGCATGTCCACGTGTGTTGTGATTGTAATCCTGAACTTCTTATCTGTGCTCCAGTTTGTAATATCTTTGGAAATCATTGCTGATTATGGCAATGTCTACTTTCTTAAAACCTGCATAAATACCCTCTTCTGTGAGCAATATTACACCTCATATAATGCACATAGCAAAATCATCAGCAACAGGTGTTTCCTCTCCTTATGCCAGCAAACAGGAAATTGCTAAAAAAGGAATCAATAGACTCTGACTTCCTGCTCTAAAAAGCTGACAATGATGACTACAACTAAGTGAGAATTTAGGAAGAGCAGTTTGATGCATTTCTATTTGTCTCTTGGGTTTGTTTTTGTTTTTAATTTGCTCATCTGTTTGTTCTGAATAATTGAAAATGTGCTGCAGGGGGGGTTTTAAATTGTTTTCTAATTTGTGGAACACTTAGTTCAGACCTTACCAAGCAAGCAGTTTTCAGGCTGTTTTGCTTATAATTCACCCTTCTGAGCTTGATATTCAAAATCTGATATTGGAGCTGAATGATTCGTTACTTAAGTCCCCTAATTGTATAGTTTCTATCCTTTGGATAACTAAAGAATTTATGAACTTTTTCTTCTCCCAAAAGAGATAACACAGATGTAGTTAAAGACTTGTGTGACATAAAGGTCAAAAGGTTTATCTGTGTGACATAAAGGTCAAAGGGTTTATCTGTGTAACATAAAAGACAAAAGAATTTATCAGCAAGAATATTTATGAAAAGTTTCAAAACAAACAAATACAATAGAAGCTAAATTATTTTTTTGCAACACAACAACATACAAATTTCTCATTGGACATCTACATTTAGTTTTAACAAAATATACATCATTTTAGCAAAAGCTACAGGATTTATACATTTCAGACACACAGAAGTAAGTTAGCAAAGGAAATAGACTCTCATAGTTATTAAATGCCCTGCTATTAAAGACTTGAGTGATATTTATTGAAAAGACTGTTAAGTTAGAAAGGTGAACCCATGAGCCATAAAATTTCAGACAATGGGATAAGAAACAGTGCCACAGAAAATATAAATCTACAAAAAGAAAGACTTATACTGAACACCAGACATATTTATTGCTACTCTTGTATTGTGACAAGCAAGTGAAGAACTATGTGAAAACTTGTCAGATGGGTGAAGGACAATAAGATTTATGCATATGATTTCGAGGTATTATAATGCAAAAAGAGTCATGTCTTTAAGAAGAACAGAAGGATTAAGAGAGTCTGGTTTTGACAGAGCTTTCAATCTGTAATTGTCACAATCAGCTGCTTTGCCTTTTACAAAGCAGACAGCAATGTGCCCAACATGGAGATTTTCCTCTGACAGAAGACTGTTGGGTTGAAATTGAAATACACAGTTTTACAAGACTGAAGTGAGAGTGGTGAGAAATATGAGTGATAAGCGCTAATGCAGTGAGTTTAGTGAGGAAAAGAAGCTGAGCAGAACTCATGAGGTAAAATAAGGATAATACTGGCTCTTGTGCTCACTTCCCAAAACTGTTTTGTCTTTGCAAACACATCTCATCTTTCATATTTCACTTCCCTTTGGAACTAGAAAAACAATTAAAATTGCAAAATTCTAAACATCTCTAAGAAGTCAGTATTTTCAAGAATGTTTTACATAACACAGTCAAACGTCACACAGTTACATCAAATATTTCCCTTAGCTCAAGTGGTTGAACACTATGAGATACAAGCAAGGAAATCAGAATTTTGTATTCTACAACAAAAAGTCTTAGCCTTACATGAAAGATTGTGATTCATACATCTGAAGGCCAGAAGGATTCACTGTGGCCTTCGGGCTAACAGAGAATAATGCATCAGTAAATAATTTCACATCAAGCCCCCATCTTCCTTGGCCTCAATTCATTTCAGACAATGCATCTTTTCCTAAGTAAGCAGAGCATTTGGAATCAATGGTGCTTCCTTAAATCAAATACGTAATGAAATTGTTCATACTATTTAACTGTGTTTTGGTTTTATGCCCATATTATATATATATGTGTTTTGGTTTTAATTTCATTTCCTCTTTATGAATGTAATATAATTTTCTCACTATCTTTGTAAAAGACATTTTATACAGGTAAAAATTATGATTAAAATGTTTTCTTGGAATGTTTTCAGGGAAAAGACTTGTAGGACTTCAAGCATCTAAAGTGAAAAGTGAATAAATTTGACTACATTTCTTCCCATATTTTTGTGAAAATTCTATTGTTCATAAAGATCATAACATCCCTGGCAGTTCGTACTCTTCAGTAATCTTCCTCTTCACAAAAAGATGTAGCACCTGTACTGCCTTAAACTTCCATGTACGTCTGGATTTTTGTATAACCTTTTTACTCTTGAGTAAGCCTAATAACAATCAGTTGATATTCTCACATACAGAAGTATACAGTAAAAACATAACTTGCACAGGCTAGGCAGAATATAATATTCCTTCTCTGAGGATTTGTAGCCCAGGTGACTCTATATGGTTTCTATCTAGACCTACCAGTCACTAAAAAATAAAATAGTTTTTTAACTTAGGAGTGTCACAGATCTTCACAGCGAGACTATAAAAAGCACTTTATCATTATTATTGTGGGATTGGATCATTATGAATTGTGTAGACCAGGCCCTTCTCATACCCTCATTAACAGGTAACAATCAGACACATCAACAAACAATACCATCTAAGAGAATAGCTAAAACTCACACAGAGTAATTACTTTCACCATGGGATTACCCTGTGAAACACACTGCCACAAATTAGCAGAGATCAAAATAATCAGATAAAAAAACCCCACAAGATTATTCAACATAGAGTTCATCTAGGATTCCTCCATGTCCTTTATGTAAAATAATCAGAGCATAGAGAGGTTTTCCTGATTTAGGTGAAAAGGAGGGGGGAAGAAGAGGTTAATAGCAAAGATTCTATTAATTTGTACTGTGACCTAGCCAAAAAGGGCAGCTGTAGAGTTTAACAAAATCCACAATGACATCAGCAATTACAGTGTTATCTCCCAGTGGAATATCACATTTAATTTTAGTCTTTTTGTTCTGAGTTTTTTTTGTTGTTGTGTTTGTTTGTTTGTTTGTTTTTTCTTTCTCAAATTCTTATTTTACACTTATGCTTTTTTATGCTGAACGGTTTTGGCAATTAAAAACTGCATCCTCAAGATGTATGTTTAAGAGGTATGTACCATTTATAGTGATAGGTCCTTATGGACTGGAAGACAGGCTATATTTCTTTGCTGCCACCTTTCTCTTCTGTCTTGAAGGTTTCTACATCCTTTATCTGAATCACATCTGGGCTCATCAGTCGTTTGTTTGTTGTTGTCCTTACATTATTATTTGTTTTCTTTAAAAATACTTTAAAATAATCTTATACTTATTACTTTGCAATCTTGTTGTCTTGTCCCCTAAAAGTCTAAAGATAAAACATTCTTGAAATATATTCCACAGCATCCTTAGTTTTGCCTCAAAAGTTATACTTACTATTTCAAGAATAAGGGCTTGATCTACGTAGCAATTCTAGTAATTTTGCCCAAACATATGTATTCTAATGTTAGAAAATTTGAAAGACAATGAAAAATGCTGTACTCTTATTCAATTCTATATTTTTAGTGGTCTTTTTTAAATTTATGTTCAGTACATATTTACAGTAGAAGACAAGAAAAAGCAAAGGAACATAGATTGACACATTCAAAACTGTTGCTACCTAAGTACAGGAAATTGCACAGGTATAATTGGCATCTGAGTGAAGAGCCAGCACAAAGAAAAAAAATATAATTAGATTTAAGATATTCTGGTGGGGAAGGGAAATGAAGTAGAAGTACGTTGAAATGTGATCATGGACAAATTAATGCAACAGTGACTGTTTTTTTCTTTCTTTTGACTCCTGCTGTGCTCTTCAGTGATGACTTTGGGAATATGAACAGCTGTAGCACGTGCTGATTGGGGGAAGGGGAATCTCTCTCCCTCTCCACTGAGATAAGCATTCCTAGCTCCATTTGCTCCATTACACATCATTCCCAGGGGTTGTTTCCTTTCAACACCATAAGAAAGGACAGGAAGCAAGAGAGAATGACAGGATGGAAGAAAAATATAAAATAATTTTCTGAACTGTTCCATGTCATTGGGGTCTTCCAAAGACCCCAGCTTGTGTTAAAGTCTTTGGAAAAGTGAACTTCAGAAGGAGTGATTGTCAGACAGACTGTCCTTGTTTCTGGGGTTTTGAAATTTTGGCACAGATTTTTTTGTAAAATGCTGGCTCAAATCTGTTGGAAACAAGAATGTGATCTTGAGAAAGGTGTCACAGTTTTAGTTCTGCACTGGAAATAAAGCTAGATCCTGCATTTTTTTGGTGATTATCAGCTTGTGGTTTTGAGGGATTTTAATTTTAGGGAAAGGAAAAAGCAGGACAGACCTCACCTGTTATTATATCTCTCTGCCATTTGCTGCCCTCCTTTGTCAATTTCAATCCCTGTCTCCAGAGAGCTCATAAACCTAGCATATTTAACTACAGTGAGGATGACCATGGTTTGAGTTCTCGTTCTGCCTGACCAGATTTGACCTAATCCTCAGGGTATGGACCTTCCCAGAAGAGCCTGGATGGTCATTTCCTGAGGTCCCACCCTGGACCTGCGGCAACCCCTGACTTCATTCCACTGAGGTAGATATGACTTTTTGGAAAGTTTCCATTTCACTCAGCCAGCATTTCCTCACTGTAGGGAAAAATTACAGCTCTAACTGGGCTAGATGAATAAGGGAGTCGCATGGACTCTTGGTATTTTACAGCTATAAATGAAAGCAGGTTTCATGTAAATTAACTACAGTTTTATAGAAAAAAAAAAAAAAAAAAGTTACTGAATTACCCAGATCCTGATTTCTTTTTGTCTTTTTTCTTCTTGTTGGCTTTCTCTTTTTTCCCTTTCTTACAATTTTTTTTGTCCTGCTTCTTCTCATTTTTGTTTTTGCCACTTTTACCCCCTTTCTCATCTTCGTCTTCTTCATCATTTTCCTTTGATTTCTGATTTGCCTGGTTCTTCCTGGCTTTTGCAGGGTCCCCATCAGAATCACTGCCCTCATTTCCAGCTGCTCGTCCCCGTCCTCTACGGTTTCTGTGTCTGCGATGCCCAGCTCTCCTTGTCCCATCTTCATCATCCTCATCCTCCTCACCACCACGCCTGGCTCTCCCTCTGGCATACCCCCTTCGGGTTCTTGGTGTTGCTCTTTTCCCTCCTTTATCTGTCACGGATAAAAAAAAAAAAAAAACATATAAGAAAAGGCAGCATGTTAGAGGGAGACCTTTCCTCCTACTTTATTCATCCAGATAATCAGAAAACATCTGAGTGTGAATTCAAAGTAATCCACACTACTGACCTGTTCCTTTGACATCTTCATTCTCAGATGCATTACCTTCTTCACTGTCAACATCACTGCCATCTGTGGAGTGAACACAAAGGCCAGTGCATGTGAAGTGTGGATCGGTCATTAGGAACGAGGTGATTTTAAGAAATTCTTGATGATTACTGCATTGTACTCCCTTACACCATTTCACAAACCCATTTTTTTGAACATGGCAAATAGTTTTCAAAAAATAAGATGAATACTGAAACATGGTTACACTTTCCTTCAGCACTCACATAATTAAGTGTCAAAGTGATGCCATCAAGAGCTTCCTCTTATGTAGGACAGGAGAACCCTCAAGAAGAAACAAAAGCAATATCTGACGATTTGGTGAAAATAAGAAAGAATACTAAAATGCTGCTCAAGCTGTCACGGTTTAGGGTCAGGGACAGTCACTACACCTATAACAGATTCTCTCTGTTAACCCCTCTACCTCCGCAAAAGGAAAGAGAAAGGGAATAAGGGAGAGAGACTTCTCGAGTAGAAAACTAAAACAGTTCTAATGAAAATAGTAATAATAAAATGGAATATATACAAATACATACAAAACCAATATAGAACCCAAATGTCCCTAATGATAATTAGATCACTGTCACCACTAATGCTGTGGAGCAGGCAATGGGGAAGACCCAGGTTGGACTCAGCAACAGACAGGAACTGGATTTAGGAACTCACAGGTTGGGATCGAAGGCAGGACAGAGTCCTCCTTGGATGCTGGCTATTGAAGATTAGAGCTTGACCCTTGTAATCCCTCTGTTTTATACTGAATATAATACATATGGGATGGAATCCCTTGTTGGTCAGTTTAGGGTCACCTGTCCTGTCTGCTCCTCCCCACATATGTGGCCTTCTACTTTCTGCACCCCCCAACATGGTACACAAGGTCCAGCAGTCACTTTCGTCTGCATGCCAATCTTTGGTAGTAACTGCAAACATGGAGCATTACATTACTACTGCTAGAAGCAGACACTGCAAAAATATGCTGCTACCTTCAGACAGTGCAGTTAGTTAGAAGAGACTGAGCTGAAAAGTAAAATCACTGATCAGAACTGGTTCAAACCAGGACACAGGCAATTCTCTGAGATTTTCTTAAACATATGAAAGATAAGCACTGGTTGAGATTAAAGAAGAACAAAAGAATAATTTTCTTATTTGACTGACTGGAAGGCATGAAGTCATAGCTGCAGCACAGCTGAAGAGCCCAGACCCAGAAGAAAGAGACTTACTCTAAGTTTCATAAACCAAATCTCTAAGCATGGTGACAGAAGTTGATCCATCTTGATCATACTCTGTGCTACAGTCCTCTTCTACCACTGAGATGATAAAAACCTTGAGGATTATAGAAAAAGATACTATTTACCAAAGCAAGTACTATTTCTGCTCAAAAACATCTTTGGTTTGGGGTGGATCTCTTGCTTAAGTTTTTCATCTCAATAAGTTCAATAAGAGATGCTGCCTCTGCTAGCCATCAATAAAC
>JANHFX010017821.1:0-11558 GCA_027560015.1 Chloroceryle amazona | reverse complement strand
CATTATATTCAGCACAATATTTAGTTAATATACTCTCTGCGAATATTGGCATGAACACCTTACTTAATGGGTCACTCCTGAAAGTGTTAGTGATACTCAACAGCAATCTTCCTTCAGAACCAATCCAACTCATACATATGAGTGGAATATATAGAAATATATGATGGTAGGAGATTAATGAAATGACTAAGAACTATTACCATATATACAAGCACACAGCTGTTGTTCCTCTCCTGTATACAATGCATGTTCCAGATGTATATTGTCTAATTTTACATCTGAACTGACAGGACAGGTGATGTGTCATGATCCTTATAGTTGCATTTTACAAGCTAGAAGAAACTACCATTATCTTCCTTCATCACTCATCTGTAATATTTTTGAATATTTCTCTATATTCTTTCTCTACCCACTCCCTAGTTCCTTTTATAGATTTTATTAAGCCACTAGCGATTCAATGAAAATTTATACACAAATTGAATTATCTGGGGACTGTGAGACACAACTTCATAGCTTTACCTAGTATCAAAGAAATGCAGTAAAATATGTAAGGCTGCAAACAGGAAGGAATCTAGGGTCTTGTTTCACTGTGTGCAATAATGGGCAAAGAGTTGTACTTCCAGAATTTGACTAGCATTTTAAACTAGGGATATATGTAGGGAGTTTAAGTTCCCTCCACAAAATTTTTCATTGTAATTACATTTTCTGTTATTTCCACAGCATCTTCACAATATTTTTTTTTAAGACTACGCAAAAATATTATCATTTGCTGTCATCAGTGGAATGTGAAAATAAGGGCTTCTTTGTTCTGTCTGGACATATGCCTTCTGCTGCTGACAGTAACAGGATCTCCATTTGACAAAGTTCATTACCCTGGTATTGAAAGCTTGCAAAGATGAAGACAGAAACTTCTAGATGCTTTCCATACAACAACAGGGCATGCTCTGTTATTGCAACTAATGCTGTTGCTTGTCTCCTCCAGCCAAACAGAAATTCTCAAGGAAACACTTTAATGGTACAAGATCTTCCTCACTGCAGACTCTGATGAGCCCGGTGCATTAGCAGTAAAAGTGTATTGTGCTTGAGCTGACATCATATTGACATAATAGTGAAAGTGACAATGGACTATGCAGCCCAGAAGCTTAAGCGGGGTATAAGTTAGCTGTTAAGCTTTAATTAATTCTAATAGCATGAAGGTAACAAATGAGCTAGTCTGGATCCAGCATATCAGGTACATTACAGTATTAAACAAATGAATAGGTTTCATGCTGCTTGTAAAAAGTACTGGGAACACCACTAAAGAGGAGTGTATCTGAATAGTAACTCCTATGTGTTTATGTCTTCTTTTCATCTAAATGTTCCGGCACATGAGTGATACAGAAGAAGTTAAACAAATGTTGAAGAAGCATAAAATCAAACAGAAGTATATATTGCCCCAAAACAAGCCTAGGAAACATGAACAGTTGTTACATGGAATCATGCAGCTAGAAGAGTAGTGGGTACTACAGACACACTCAACAAGTGCAAGTGCAGCTTCAAATGTTATTTCTGCAAAAATTTAAAATTGTAGCTCCAAACTGAACTTTAGAATATTCCTGCCTCCCGGCCCTGTCCTCATAAAAGGATGAAAGATATGAAGAATGTTAGACAGTTGTCCTTCTCATTCTGATGTATCTACAGAATAAGAGATCTCTCTCAGGTATTGGGATATGACCCAGAAAACATTGTACTAGAATTTATTTTCAAAAGAAGCTGGAAGCCAAGGAGGACTCTCCAATCCTTCAGTCTCTTCACAATCTGCTTTATGTACTGAGCTGTATCACTAGCATAAAAGCTGAAGCTTAGGGTAGAACTAAGGTATTCTTTTGTGCCAGCTGTGATAGCAATTGGTGCTCTTTAGGAAGAACAAAATGACTGTGGAGGCGGGATGAAGGGCCCCTGAGATCTGTTCTGAACAGCATATATGCATATATTCATGTAAGCTACAGAGCCACGCCACCCCACACCCACATTACAGCTGTCCCTGCAGACTTTATAGTTCAGACAAGCTGTATTAATAATCATCTTTTTGTGTTTCGGGGTTCTGCACATATCATTAAAAGACCAATGTTGTTACTTGGTCGGGTATTTGAGCAGTAAGAGAGATAAATAATCATTACCACATTTAACATAATTATTATTAGAAAGCTGTTTCAGTTCATTAATTCTGTAATACTTTTCAAAGAGAAAAGCAAGAGGCTAGGCAGATCATAACTTAGCACTTTAGATCCCTGTGGCAAACCCCATCTTACTGAATCATCGGAGAACCATTTCAACAATATGCAAATTATATTTCCAGGTGACACTAAATCTAAATGCAGTTTAGCGCTAAATTTAAATGTTCTCCTGTAAACCACAACCTAGAGAAACAGTAGAGTGCATTCCTCAGTATTATCATCCTATAGGAAAACTGAAGAACATTTTGGATGCTCTGGTTTGTTAAAATAAAACAGCCTTTTATCCAGGAGTAAAATCATCACTATGTGGGATCTTCTTAAATTGATACATTTCTCTTCTGCTTTTTTAAACAATCATGTAATCCCACTTATTAAATGTTCAGTCAATCTGCCACAAAAAACAACTAAGTGTCATAGGAGCACTGTGTAGAATTACTTATTGTTTCATAAAATGTTTGATAGCACCTTATTTCTCCATGGCATTAATATCCATAAGGCTAATAACAGGTTATTAGGCTTTGAGTCAGCTAACTTGAGTTTATGTGACCCAAAGCAAATTATTTGTCAGTTGTCACATCTTCCAGGATACATCATCCTGCCCTAATGATACATACATCATCAGATATGTTTAAATCTATATTCCATAACTCTTTTTGTTCTAGGAAATCCAATGACTTTCTTATGTGGGTTTTTTCCACAGTAGTTTAAGGTAAACTTTCTCATCTTTCCAGACTAATGCCAGGGAAAGTGTAATCTGAGTAAGCTATCATTTTACCTGAAGTCTTATTTATGTTTTAGTCTATAGCCACAAATGAGCCAACAAGACTAAAGGAGGGTGTCCTGAATATGGGCTCAGACTAACGTGCAATTCGGAGACTGAAGTGAAGACAGAACATCAGACAGCTCAAGAGAAAGCTCAAAATGTTGACATGTTGTTTGGTGAGGAAATTAAGGACACTATATATATATAGCCATAGTGGTCTTTATGAGGTGGCTATTTAGCAAGTTTCAGGGGTGCTTTTGTCCTGGACTTTTTTCAGTGCCAGAAAGACATCAGCCTGAATAGCTAATAAACAGGGTGCCCAGCACACAGAAATGTCAGCAGTGCAAGACCATATTTGACTACAAACACATGTGATGTACTAATCAAAAAGAATAGGAAGAGTTGTATAATACTAAATTCTAGACATATACATGTTTCCACACTATACTTTCTGATCTTGTAAATATGTGCGCGTCTAACAACTCTTCTATGAGGATAAATATCACTAGAAATAACATCTGTGAAATACACCAGAAATAACCAAGATTTCACAGAAATTCTATGGCAAAAGTGAATTAGTGCAGATTCCAACATCCAGGATTTGAGACCTTAGCACTATAGACCCCATCCTCTCAATATATTTCCAAACAATGGGAAAAACAGCTTGGCCCACCTTGGGCATAGGAGAAGGGGAGTTCAAACACAGAATTTACAAATAAAAAATGCCTCTACAGAACAACCAGAACACTTATTAATTGAGACTATGCTTGATTTTCCTTCTATGCTTTTCACAGTTAGTGTTGCAAATTTTTCTTCCAATGGGCTAAAATAAAAATCACAACCCCCAAAAATAGCCTGTCATGCAATAGCTTTGAATTTATAAAGTAAAGTAATAATTCCTATTCAGTTACACTTACAAATATAGTGCTCATTTTTTTTTTCTTCTGAATTGGCAAGGTTGTAAATAGTAAAGTAGGCAGAATATTTATACTACAATGTCATAAAGCTTCTAGTGTCTCATAAGACTTATTAGTATTAATGTATATGCTGTGGCCTACAGACTTCTGCACGCAACGAGTTTCCAGAAGTTGCCTGAGGGCTAATAAGTATTCCTTCTCTATAGATTGCCACTAAAGAGAATTTGCCCAACTAATTGTATCCCAGTCAACATTCGAAAATTACAGATGAGGACCACAGGGAACAGATGAAATCTATTCAATTCACATCCATAAATTGCTTATTTGTTTCCACAGCTAAGGCAAAATTACAAATGTTCTAATAAAATGACAGCAACTGAGATCACATGGATCAAGTTGGCACTGTGGCTGGCATTGTCACATCATCTGATTACACTCTTCTCTTTCCAGTTTCCTTCTGGGCTGTCCTTACACACCAGGAGGTTTGACTGTTGTCTCTCATTTTGTCAGTCAGGAATTCTCTTAGGCAGAATTTCCTCTCAGGGATAAATAAGTTTATTGCACATTTTCAGAGAAAGAATTTTAGAACAAATCCATTTTTGCTATATTTTCCAAAATCTAAAGAAAGTAAAGAAGACAATTCAGTGAGAAACCCCTCAGTATTTCAGCCTTTTCAGGAAAGCATGGATAAATGTTTCCAGGCCAGTGTGTTTTATGCTGTCTCTCTGGATGTACCCACATTTCTCTACCTATGCTAGACAAAGACCTAACTAGGTAGTGCCTTATGCTACCCAGCTGAAGATTTGACAAGCTTGCAGGACCCACTGATTGATGTAATAAAACAACAAGGAGAAGCCACATTTTCATTTTGTCTTCATCACACAGTTGGCTTGACAGTGGGCATTTTTTTCATTTTCATTGTAGTCTTCACTGCAAGAAATAGGATCAAGAATTTAAGTGTCTGATGCATTCTGAGAAGTATGAGAATGTAGTAATCCATACCAATCTTACCTTTTCAGGTTCTGAAATATGATTTACTTAGCTTATTGTCGGTCATTCATAGTGCTGTTAACATGGGAAGAGCATGTCAATATGGAGAAAACAGTTTATGCTCAAGTTACAAATGTAGCACTCTTAGTGGATCTGCCGTCAACTGTATTTTTGACTACTTCATGAGAAGACATCTCTTTTAAGGTTGATACCTACAGCTGACCAGATCACCACATATCCTTTTTATTATACATAAAGGATAATAGGTACTTTCCATCTGGCCTCTTTTAAACAGACTCTGTATTTGTGCCCCAAGTCTTCTTTTCCTGTACAAGAACCCTAGAACAATGAATTTGCATTCATGAACTTAGCGTTATGAACCATACATCTCCTACTATCATCAATTTTGCGGAAGACATGCTATAAAACAGGAGTTTCACTGTAACTAAAGACATCAAAAATGAAAAATGTATGGCCCTTGACTACATTTTTGCTGATGTCGGTGTAGTCCATTCTTTGCAAGAATTTTCCTCAGGACTGTCAGCAATGAAGAAGCAAAACTTCCTGTAAGGAAGTTGCAACTAGATTGGTGTCTGAGCTCTGTACTGAATAACTCCAGCCCTTGGAACACTTTAAGTCAAAAGCAGACTGAGAACTACATTCTGGAAGTGTCTCACAATTACTTATTGTGAAACTGCAGCTTTTAAAATCAAGACAGAGTCTTGAATTTACTCCCATGATCTCATTTCCAAATATATTCATAACTGTCAGTAAAGCATTTAGATTTTATTATAAATTATGACCAGGATAAATGTTCATGCAAAATGTGTCAGAGTGATCATGATTCTGCAACTTAAAGATCTCAGCCTTCTCCAGCTGAGATATGTGTGGCTTTTGTTCACTGTGGGAATACTAACCTCTGTACTTTGAATAACAAAGTCACTGAATCAGATGATAAATCAATTCAGTCAGATGTCTGCAAGTTGAAGGTAGATGTTTATAGTGAACTTAAAACCTTGATATTCTAAGAATTTTTTCATTAGAAATGCTTACAAAAATGTGTGTGCTCTGTGGTCATGCCCATTTTGGGTTTATTAAGATAAAAATTCTGCTGAAGCTTGTGTTTTGCCTATGTTATATTAAATACTGTGATTCTCTCATGCTAAAATGAGCTCCGTTAACATGTACTGCTTGAAAATTAAATTGGTTAGTAAAGGTACATAAAACTGAAGGTGCTCAGACAACAAGAGGAAAGAAAATAGGATGGACTTTTAAAATGAACTACATGTTATATTCTGCTGAAACGCTAAATATTCCCTTCTGGTGTTTTCTATGGAAGTAGTACTCATTTTATTATTCATTGCTCATTACAAGTGTGTATCGAAAATATAGAAAGCACTCTTAAGTAGTACTGTCCCAGGTACTTAGCCAGACCTAATGAATTCATTCAGCAACCAGTCTAGAATAAGGTCATTGGCAATTTTCTTCCACGATGAAGATAAAAAATGTCATGCCTGTTCCATACAAAAAAAAAGATCTGTCATTTAGAGAGTTGTATTGTTCATCAGAATTGAAAGCACTTCCCATATTGAAGACTTGCCTTGCTCTTAGCTAGAATAAGCCATTAGGCATTATCATCCTATAAAAACATTACTCACAGCCAGAACAGTGCAGTATCAGTACTGAAATATTATCACTCTTACTGTGAAGAATGTTTGACATTTCACACAAAATAATGAAAGTAATTAAGAAAAGGAGGTATTTCCTTTGCACAGTTTACAGAAGCCACAAAATACCCTTGTTCTCTTAATCTTCCCTATAAACTACATACAAATGTAAAACAAGTCACAGGATTGTGGTTGCACTCTTTTGATTTACTAACCAGTGGAAAGCCACACTGCTGTGCTACAAGTAGCCAACTTACTCCACAAAGCTGCTTTCAAAAGCCAAGTAAAATACTTTTCTGAACAAAAGATAATGAATTGTGACAAAGGAGATTTCATATTAGAAAGAACTAGAAGAAAACGAAAGTTGAGCACTGTTGAGCAACATGCAGAAAATTAAAATGTGCTTAAGATGCATAAATGTAGTTGTAATTACCATTTCCTTGAATGGTGGTTGGCTTTTCATGTTTAGGCATTGTGACTACTTCACAGGGCTGCTCCAGCTGCTACTTATATGAGAGATCGTCTTCAAGATGAAGTATACCACATCAACAGTGTCCTGTCTGTCACTGAACGGATAGTGCTGGTGAAGTTTCACTGACTGAAATATAAGAAGATACTAATTTCCTAAGTGATTAATCTTTCATGAATGTTTAGTTTACTATTTAGGGTTGGCATGCTAGGGTCAAAAACATGGAAGAAGTTGTTCACCTTCCTTATTATTATCATCTTCATTATTATTACTATTATAATTGAAAACAAACAAACAAACAAACAAAAACAACTTTCCTGCAATGCAAATACTAATGTTTAAATGCTTATGTGCCTTACTAGGCAAGGATGTTGCACATTGTCCACACCAGCACACTCTGATGCTGTACACAGGTCATACACTTCAGCATATAGAGGATGTTATATGGATAATCTTTCTCATATGAAAGACAGCTTTTACCTTAGACATATCGAAAGAGCATGGCTTTAACAGACTGACACTGATTTAAATCATCTTACCAAAAGGAGACAGATGCTTATGCATCTGCTGGTTTATCTTTGCATCTCCTTGCATTTCCATTAGGACTCCTTGTTTGTACCTTTATGCAGATGTTACATTTAAAGTTTTTCAGTTTTACTTTGATTCACCTTGTATCTACAACACCAGACAAGCTTAATGGTGAAAAAAGGCAAAATTTAATTAAGTGGACAGATCAGGCTTGAAAGTAAAAATACAAAACAACTTGTTATAAATAATGCAAACTGCAATTCTCAAGCTGCATTTAACTAGATAATTCCTTCATAGCTTCCCCACTATTCCTTATCTGAAATTCTTTCAGTGTGACCCAGCTTTAAAAAAAAGGGTAGCCATCTGCAGAACATCCCATATTCTCAGATGCTCCTGAGTCGTTTCTGGACCCTCTTACCCAATGACTATGAAAGACATTTGATTTAATTTGGAGACATTATTCTGACATATGAAGGACGATTATCTGGAAGTTCATCCAGTAATGCTGGCTACCTTGCCTTTTTATTTTCAAATTTTAGCATTGAGGGTTGTTTTTTTTTGAAATGATGAAAATGTTTGTGGGTGTTGTTTAGATTGACTTGAAATTCACTTTACAGAAAAAACACATACAGTTATTTAAGCCTATTTCTGTTAGCATCCTCTGTTTTAAATATTCCCAAAGTGGTTAAATCTACATATACAAGAGCCTCTACTCATTTGTTTATGAGACGTGTTTTCTGAGCTATTATTATTTCCTTTACTGCATTCCGCATTCTCATATTAGTCATTATATAACATCCTAGCTCCTGTGCATTTACATACTTAAGAAAGATTTCTAATTATTGGGAAAAAAAACAAACAAACAAACAAACAAACAAGCCATGTTTTTAAGAACTCAGGAAAAGAATAATCATGTTCTAAAAATTCAGGTGGTACGCTTCTGTACTTTTTAAATACCCGAAAAAAAGAAAAAGAAAAAGCAAATCTTGGGAGGAGTGATGAGAATGGCAGTCAAGTAAAAGATTCTGCAAGTACTTGGGAATAGAATCAGAGAAAGAATTGTAATTCACACTGGAAAATATCTAACTGGATATATGAAAAGGAAAGGGACATATATTTGAGGTCTGATTTACTAATCATACCAACAAAAATTACATTACATATATATCAAAAGTAGTAGTCTAAAAGATAGATGAAAGAATTAAGGTTATATATGTAGTCTCAGTATGGTCTCTGGATGAATTTTTGCTATGTTATAGGTGAATTGCATACTCCATTTTATTTGTTTTTCAACATCAACCTGACTCAGACAGTCATTTAGTTAAACGCTTTTACCACCATGCAACATTTTAGTGTAGACAGGCCAGATCCAGTCTAAGTCATGGTTTGGTTTTGTGGCTGTAAGAGTTAACTGTCTCCATGAGTTCCACCACTTGCTGCCCTTGTCAGTGTACCACTAAAGCTGTTCATAGGGCTGCCCTGTAATCTAGGTCACTAATCAAAGCAAATAATAATTTTCTTAAGTCATCTTAGTGCAGCGATCCTATCTACAACACAGTCCTGCAAACAATTGTACTAGCACAGAGTGGGAAGTCAAATTGTGACATGATGTGGGAAAGGGCAGACAGAGCGAAGAGGCAGAAAGAGGGTGAAATCCTTTGAAGACAGTCTTGCTATTGGAGATTACATAGTCTGGACCTACATCCTATTTTTCTGTTTACCCTTGGAGACCAAATGCTAAGCAGAGATGGAGGACAAAATTCATGGCATCCTACTGTTTCTCTAGCACAAATATGAATGACTGCATAGAGAGGATGGATAGTTTTCATTTACACAAGATTCTTTTCACAGCACATCTTTTTACAGCACGCCAGTCTTGAAAAAAAAACAAACAAACAAAAAACAACTTTAATTTAATTTAGTTCTATTTGATATCATTAAATTCAGAACAAAACAGAGTAGTTTTAGTATATAATAAATTATGAGAATGGCTCCAGTACAGACAGGTTCAGAGCAATGGGTTCATTCCTAAATGAGTTTGTTGAACTCAGAAATTTCTGTTGTTGTCAAACATGCCTCATTTTTGTTTCTTTGTTCAAATCCTTGTCAGACACATTTACTATATAGTCAAAGTGAGTCACAAAATATGAGGATGAATTACAATTATCCCTTTACCACAGCTGAAACTCAGGGGAAAACCTGTAATGAAGGAGAAATGGAAAGTATTGGTCTGCATACCCTGCCTCATACTGCTGAACTAACAACCCATTTGATAGCCATCTGCTAATCAGATAAATCCATCCAAGGGAGATAAAAATGACAGTAAATAACAATGATGTTATTATGTTTGGTTCAAACATGAGTAATGTCAGTAAATCTGCAAGCACCAAATTTGCTTGTTATCAGCACTTCAGTTACATTGCCTATTCACAAAGAAATAACCTGACACTTCTGCAAATCAGCTGTGAACCCTTTCTACCCCAATGAAATACACTGGCAGTTGATTTTTCCATGTTTCACAGTGCATTTTCCATCAGTTTTTAAACATACTGCAAAACCTAGGGCAATAAATGGTTTTCTGTCAGACTTTGTTGCTAAGGGTGACTCTTTTCAGGATGGGTTTTAAAACGCTATTTTGTTTGGAGGCACACAAAACGTATATTCTGCTCCACTGAAGGATATAGTAAAATCTGGCAGTTCTGGAAGTGGATATGAAAACAAACTGAAGTAATGAACTGTAGCTGTTCCAGTGAAAATGCTTTTTTTCTATGTAATATAATACTTAGGTCGATCCTTCCTTATCCTACTGCATTCAAATGAGTCAGATGAGCCTGAAGAGCATTAACTGGTAAGTCTGGGCGTACCATCCTCATTATCCCACATCCTTTCACAGCTGAGTGGGTGATTATACTCGTAATGTCTGAAATCAGCAGGAGATTGCACCAGGAGAGGGCCAAGGCAGGACAGGGGTCAAAAATTCCCTGAGGGGCACCATCCCACAGCAGTGCAAATAGATCAAGGTGGTGACATTGGCTCTGGGGGGACCTTGGCAAGGGTGGGAAGGCACATTCTGATGACAAGTCAAATTGATTAATTTCATGCAAGCAACTTTCAAAAGCTGACTTGCATCCTTTTCAAATATTAATTCCCAAGTCAAGCTCTTGAACACCGATTAGTGAACATTGTGTAACAGAAACCAAAAGTAACCTTGTTCTGATGCCACAGTGGTATTCACAGAGAAAACTGCTACAGCTTAAATCAACTTGCAGACACAACCTTATTTGGGTAGAGGTCTATGAGCAAATAATGAAAAGGAAATCTAACCGCTAAGTTGAAAAACTACACACAATTCCATTAGACTTCTGAAATTACTGTTTCTGAAGCCATTTGTAGCTTTTCTGTAATTTCTGAAATACTGGTTTTTTTATAAATTTCTCTTGGAAACTAAGCTAAAAGTAGAGTAGGATGTATTTTTTATTATACTTTGATGCTTTACACTCTCTTAGTAAACATGCTTACCAAATTCAGAGGAGAAGCATCCGAAGTTTCATAAAGAAGCCTTAAAAAAAAAAATCTAATCATTAATGTGGATCACAGTAAACTAGATTTAGAGGAATTTATCCAAATTGGTCCATCAATTAATCTATCCTGCATATATCCTGCTCTATCATTAACCAGAATGTTTTATTAAAAGCTCAAACCCAGCATTAAATTCCTAAACATTAATGAAAAATCTGCCAAATTATTTTTTCATTGGAAAGGGAAATATTTATGTTTCTGGATAGCCATACTCTCTATTCTTCAGACCATTTCTGAGAATCTGTAGCCACAAGCATTTGTGAAGTTCATCTGAATATATCTGTATGGAAATTTCCTCTAATGATAATGCTACTTAGAATTAAAAAATTTTAATTAGAATACTAGCCAAAAATTAAAGGCTTGCTAAATGGTCATTAATATAGCTGCCTTCTTTAATGGTAAATCCATGCTGACTACGCCTGATAACCT
>JANHFX010017819.1:53780-79923 GCA_027560015.1 Chloroceryle amazona | reverse complement strand
GACTCAAAGCCACCACTGCTTCCATTCTGTCTGCCAGGGGGGTGGGGTTGAAAAGGGTTTAAGTAGAAAAAGAGAAATTACCGGGTGTTTTTTCCACGCTGTAAACAGCAGCTGACCCACCACCTGGCAGAGTCGCGAGGTAAATGTTGCAATTGTCGGTACTCGGCTTTCCAGAGGCAAGTGGGAAGGAAGGCAAGATCTGCCCAGAAGCAATTTACACTTCTCGTTTGTAATCCTCCTTTCAAGGGATGGGGAAAAATAAATATTTCAGCGAGCGAAATGTACTTGAGTCTCGGCAAGAGGGAAGCAATAAGTAAACTAAAGTCGGCTTTCTAGGAAAAGAGTGCAAAATAATTTATTATTTCTGCTTTTCCTGTCTTGTCTCCCTGAGGAAGGCCAAGCATGAGGCATGAGCAGCTGTTCTCATGGCTCAGGAAAAGCCTTCAACCCTGAGAGTGCCCTGGGCCATCTTTCCCCGGGGCTCAGGCTGTAGGGGAAGACAAGACCCCCAGCCCTGTCTGGGCCCTGCCACAGGGATTCTCTGCTCCACGTACCCAAAGCCTTGAGCCCATGGAAGCAAGACCTGTCAGGGTTTCAAATTAAATGTCTCGGTGTTTTCCAGCTACTGCATTGAGTCGTTCTCTCTCCTAACTGGTCCTAACCGGGGCAGAGAACTTACCAACGGCTGATTCCCATCAGTTCAGTTGGGCTTTCAAAGGCAGATCAGGATCTTCAAAACCTCGCAGAATCTTCCTTCAGTTGCCTTCACATCCCAATGCTTCTCACTTCAGGTATGGCTTTTGGATTCCTGAGACACAACAGTCCTTCCCTTCATTCTCCTCACAAGCGTCTTCGAAGAAGAGAAGTTCTCTGAATCTGTGTTTCCCTGGACAAAACTATGAATGTCTTTACATTTTCCTGCCCTTTCTCTTGCTGGACAAGTAGAAGTTCTTTGAAGAGATGCAGTCTCGCTCTGTGTGTAACTACAGTTGTAGCAGCACAGTCTCTTACCCTGGGCTAAGTCTCAGAATGTTTCCACGATACAAAAAATAAACACGTTTTCCTGTGCTCATTATGGGCTATATATAAAATTAATCATATTCACTAATGCAAAACAAAGCTGACAACCTCAGAGTCATTACCTGGCCAAGTGCTACATCTCTCACTGCATCCTAGTTACCTTACGAACGACATTACTCTGACTGTGGAGCCACATCTCTGCAAAATAAGCAACTGGCTGCTGCATCCTTCTGGTTTGGCAGTTTAATGCTAATACTTTAACACACAGAAACACGTGAATGGAATCCTTGTAGGAATCTGCTTCCAGTAAAAAGCCTGTATTTCAGGTGGCCAGTTTTTTAAGCACAAAGTTAGTGAACACAGAGTCAGTGACTAACTGCCCTCTAGACACAGAGGACAGACTGTCAGGAAAGATGGCTTAGGCTGTGCGAAGCTTTCTGTTTGCCTTTTTTGCCTCATTTTTTTGTTTCGAATGGCTTTGCTCCCGACTGAACCCGAGATGTGCCCATGCGATACAGCTTGTTCAACCTTTGACACCATCGATTTAGCTGTTAATCATTTGTCCATGACAAAATAACCACCACTCCCAAAGACCTCTCCATACATAGGACCGTTGCTGGCTGGGAAATGCAGCTACACATCCAGTACTTCAATAAAAGCAAAAGAGAAGCCAAGATTTTAATAAGCAGAGAGCACCCTCTGGATTTAACTGCAAACCATGACAGTGATCCTGGCAGATCTCGAGGCGACCTGCAACGTGCTCCTGTTTGCTGTTCGTGCTTTGCTGCCTCTTACGAGGCACAACTGGGTGGTAACATGCCTAGTGCTCAATTAGCAGAAAGAAGTCAGGTTAAAACAGGCGCAGAGACCCAAGAAACAGGATTTCCCAGATGTTAACATACTTTTTGTCAAGAGATCTGAAAAACTAAACCTGTTTTTTCACGTAATTCGTAATCTGGTTTAATTAGAGGTAGGTCTAACATATAAAGTTCATGTCAACAATCACAGCTCATTTTCTGCTTCCTTGCTGTTTGGGGCTTAGTGGGTCCATGGATCAGAGGGAATGTCACCTCCTAACAGTGCCTGTTGTCCTCTTTCTCCAGTCTTGTCCCTTCTTCGTCGCTGACTAATCGCCGTGGCTGTCTGCAGAGCTGTTCTGAAGTCCCAAATCACTTGGTGCTAACAATGCTCTAGGTCACCCAACGTGGGTTTCATCACAGTTGGAAATGAAACCTCACTAAGCATCCATCACGAACACAGAGCTTTCAAGTGCAACACATCCTTTGCAGAGTTTGTAACACCAATGTAAGCTTGTGACCCCTCACCCCCTGTAAGTCAAACCTGTACAGTTTCACCAAATGTGACTTTTTTTTTTCTTTTTTCTTTTCTTTTTTTTTTTTTTTAAGGGCAGTTTCCTGACTGAAACAAAACTGTGAAACACATGAGAAATTAAAGGCTCTTCCTGGGAAAGGTTAGACTGGAGCCAGCAAGCAGCTGCTTCTGGTATCGTTGCTGCACTTTTCAAACCCAAGGCTTTTTACTTCTCAGAGATAATCTTTTAATTCCCCGCTTCGTAACTTGTAACACATTTCCTTCTGAACTGGCTCATTCAAAGGGAAGAGGAGGCTCACCCACCAATTTTAATGGTGAAGAACATAAGGTGGCCAATGTATGGTAACATTTACAAGTCAGAAGCCCCACAGAATGTTTTCAAACGTTTATTACAACCGTGTTGGAACACTATTTTGGTTACTAATTCAGTTCTTTGGTGGGTCAGGCTGGTCTCTGAAAGGCCCTGCACATGAAAAACTCACCTTGTTGAGCTTAATTCTCCTTTTCTGGCTTTTGAGACACTAAAAATAATGCCTTATTGTGACACAGTCCAAGTCTGGTGCAGCTTCACCTGCCCTGAAACCTCTTAAGTTTCTGTGAAGACGGTAAGACAGGGGCTGCAGTAATGAGAAGAAAGAAAACCCCGCCATTCCCCATCCCTTTTCCCCATCTCCCCTCCGTTAGACCTCAAGATAACACAGGCACAAACTCATTTTCAAACCAGAAACAGCAGGTTTTTTAAAAGGAAAAAAGAGGCCTCATGATCTGATCATGTCAAAGAGCACAAAATTTACAAAAAAGGCAACACCTTCCAGCATTGCAACATCTACTTATTTCTAATACAACTGCTTTCTGACACCGAGAGCTTTTCTTAGACCTCTAATGACTGCTAAAGAAGACAAAGATGCCACAAAAGGTCTTCACACAGCTAGTACCTGGTAATAATTCTTCATCATCCTTTATTTTCACAAATGTCTGAGGCTGAATGGACATTGATTTGCTGCCTGTTAACCTGGTTTTCTTTTAATCTATTGTGATTTCCTTTCTTTGCTGGTGAGAAGTATTTATAGAAGTGGTGCTGCAGAACCTATGAAATTGGGTTGAAAAGCCAGCAAATAATATCAGATCTTAAAACACCTTTTTTTTTTTTAAAAAAAATACATTCTGTACCTGAAAGCCCCTTGAATGGGTAACATGGAGACTATTCTTCTTATTGAGATTTTTCAGGTGCTGATAAAACATTTTAAGGGTGATAGATGAGCCACAGGGCAAACACGTCCATTGAGATAAGACTATTTAAAGCTCTAAAAATTAATAGCTTGAGAGTCGTTTCACTAATAGACCTGGTATTTCCTGCCTTCAGTAGAATAATTTTAGAAAAAGACAGGCAATGTTACAGGTAATCAGGAAATTGTATCAGGATATCTCCCCTTATCCCTCACTGTCATGCTGAAATGTATAATTCAGTTTCCCCACGATTTCAGACAGCAAGTAAAGCAAGAAAAAACCTACTCTTTTTTCCTTCCCCATACCAGCTCTTTGCTTTACCGTAGGTATTTAAAAAACATAAAATACTTTTAATGACATTGATCCCAAAAAGCAAATCAGCGTGACAAGACCAACTTGCAGGAGACCTCCTCACAAGAGAGCCAACAGAAGTACTCTTACAAACCAGGACTTTTGCAGTAGTAACATCAGAGCACAGCCTGGAACGGGGCAAGTCCCACCAGTTCCAGAGAGAGGAGCAGAACCAGAAGGCAGACACGGCGTGCAGCAGTGAGGCCAGCGACAGCAGCAGTCGAGTACAGACCCCTCTGGAAATGATCCAGGCTCCCCCCATTCACTCCAACCCTCCATTTTCCAGCTGCCAAGGGCACTTAGCAATTTGCTCATTCACCACTCTTTCCATGTTGGCTTAGAGAGACAACTGCAGGCAATGGATTCAAGCCTCTATAGAAAATTGCCACCAGACATCCCCTTTCATTTCTCGGAAATGATATTCTTCTGACTGAGAACAGCATTTGCCAGAAAACTAATAAATATGAACCTGACAGAAGTGGTTTAGAGAGCAAAGAAAGAAGAAAGGAAACGGCGCATGGAAATAGGTATAACAACCTAGAGAAAGGAGAAAAGGGGTTGGTTTATCTACTGCAGCAACTGTCACTGGGTAGCGATTAAAACACACAAAATATTGCCTTTAATCCAATGGAAGCAAGTGGAAATTGCATATTCCCAGCCTACAATCAACCCCTTTCCCAAAAGTCACTGACAAAGAAAAGAGAGATCAGTCAGAGGTCTCACTTCTGTAAAACCACAAGCTGATTCTGCAAACCGTTTGCTAAATAAATTCTCATTCCTGAGGGAGACGATGACCGTAATTAGCATTAGTTAAAGCAGGACCATTCTTCAGCCAGCTGTGTCTGACTTGGATACTCTCAGACACAACCTAGAGACTCTGATAAGTTACAGTAATATTAACAACATCTTAACTGAGCAGCACAATCAGGATCAGGGATTTTTGCCCTTCTGAACAATACCAGCATGCAGCCGGGCTCTTCCTCCTCGGAGATTTCCCACCATCACCAGACTAGATCTCAAACCTGCTCATTCCGAACTTTTAAACTGAGTCTGTGTAGCAACTGCACAACACAAGTCGATTTTTCTGCTTTTTCAACCCAAACCAATTCACTTTGGGGGTATCAAATGAATATCAACAAGACAAGATTTGGCCTATGGCGTGAAAATGCATTTTCACTTAAAACAATGCTTAGCTGCATCTTATTTCACTTTAAGTTGCCATTTTTTCGTTGAAAACCAATGAGATCGTGTTCCTTCTTCCAAGGCCATCCAAATACAGTTAGCTACATACAGAGTCAAAACAACACTGAGGCTAGCACGCTTTCATCACAACACGACAACCTTTCTTCTTAGGTGGGATGCGGGTATTTCAACAATGCTCATTGACAAAGGCAATGAATTCAGTATGACCTACTGGGTATTTCTGGTGGATGAGAAAAGGATGAGATATCAAGAAGAAAAACACTAAAATATGTGTGTACACATCCACACCTCTCTCTCCTCCTCTGGCTAGACCTGTACTTCTTACTCTTAAGTTTCAGCCTGGTATCTGGTGTATTTTCATCGCTCACTTGGCAAAGAATGGTGCTATTCCTTATCTTGACAGAGAGATCCTGTACTCAGTACCTCTGAATATCAGTATTATTTTGCATCAAGAGTTTCACATCAGCAAAACACTTCAGCCAACCCAATACACTGCCCCAACCCTCAGGAAGGTGCCCCTGAAATAGAAGGTGGTCTCATTATTGTGTTTTACTGGATCAAGGCTTTGCTCTCAATTCTGTGCACGCTACTGGAAAGCTCTGGGTATTTTCACTTTCTAAACTGTCACGTTTAAATGCCCGTTTTTCATTTTAATTCTTACTTGAGGAGGAAAATGGGAGCTTCTCATGCCACAAGGGCAGGCCAGTTTTGGTAGCGTTGCACAGCGTGGTCCGTCCCAGGAACGTGTGATTTTACAGGAGGTGACTAAAACACCTACTAGTTTAGGATGCTCATCCTAAAACATCCAAAAAGAGGCCCAAAATGGGGAGGCAGCAATTAACAGCAGCAAAGTAAGTATCTGCAAAGTAAGCAACAGTTAGAGGGTGTAAGATCAGCTATTCCCCAAAGCAAGGCACAATTTCTTTTTCCTCTCCCGGGTCTTTCCACTGTGAAAAATACTGGCCATGAGAGACACCAACCCTGCACTGCAAGAATGGCAGAATTATCACAGAGAAGCAGAAAGCTATGAACCAAACTTAGAGAAATGACACCTTTTTAAAATGTTTTTATTCGTAACAGTATTACATGGTGTGTTACAGAAATTAATGGAAAATTTCTAAAAATTGGTTGGTTTCTGTCGTTGTTGCTGAATGCATTATACATAAAGTTAAAAATAATGTGTCCGCAAATGTTAACAAATGGTCATTATCTGAGGTAAAGTTAAAGTAGGTTTAGAAATGTACTGCAACAGTCATTTTATCTTTCTCATCTTTATTAAAAAAATATGTGTCAGAATGCCGAAATAAAAATGCATGAAAACCACGGAGTAAACATTTTTGCAAAGAAGGTGCCCAGTACGTTATTAAATGAAAGGTTTCATCAGACACTTGGATGACTACGATCTATCAAAATATCTTTTCATGACAGGTAAAGATCAAGAACCTACGGGGGATGGTAACAGGATGGCTGGTGGGATTCCCTGGTTTTTCAATTTAAAGTGACGAATTTAGTGCTAGTGAAGGATGAGGGATTAAACAACTGCACAAGCTGGATATTTTAGTTATCTACAAAACTGGTACAGTGCAGAGGCCTTCCAGTCCTCTCAGCTCAGCATCTCAACCATGACAAGGACGAGCTAATCGCATGACAAGACAATTGAGAATTTGCGTTTATTTATGAGCGTTGGAACAGGTAAGACAAAGGTCCGTGCTGATGGTCCAGCTGTGTCCCATGAGACACTAAAATCCCAGCCTCATTCCCTCTGCACTTACTCATAAACGGTCTGTTTCCTACAAATACGTGGTCAATGGATCCTCTGAGACATAAACCTCTTCTTTTCCTTTCAGTGTTTTACCCCATCACTGGAAATGCACTGGCAACACTAAACCTCAAATGTCTGTGATGAACCCAAATTGTCTTCGTGGTTCCATATGTAGGACAAAACCCAAAAGAGCCACTGAGGAAGAAAGTAGCACCACTGCACAAATTAGGAGAATATTCTTATAGAAATGTCCTTCCAAAATGCTTTTACCTCTGCTTTTTACCCTGAAACACTCAATCCAACAAGTTTTAATTTATCTTCTCCGGTTCAAAAACTTGATCTTTCTTCCAATGGGAAAATAATGCTACCAAGCTGTTGGCACATGACTAAGGAACAAGCATCAAATGACCATGAATAGGGAAAAAAGTTCTCTTCTCTTCTCTGCAGGTTCATTAGGTCTGTTCACAGCTAATTTCTCATTCACATACATTCTGCAACGCACAGTTCTCTAATTTCTCTAATTTAAATTAAAAGACTGGAATCATGTTGTGAGATTGAGTTGTTCATATCAACAAGCACCACCCCAGTTATTTTCTGTCTTCTAAACCATTTTTAGCTTATAATAGAGATGAAAGAAAGTAAAACGTTTCTAACTCCAGGCCTATTTCAATAATGACAAAAATGTAAATTCTAATGTGGCAATTTAAAAACAAAATCTGCACAATAACCCTAAAAACTGATTAATCATTTGATTTCTTAACCTTTTTTCCTTTTTCTATTTTTTCTTTTTTTTTTTTCCTTTTTTTTTTTCCTTTTTTTCTTCTTTTTTTTTTTTTTTTCTTTTTAGTGTTAAACCACTAAATTCATTATACTGTAACTGCATAGGAACATCAGGAAAACACATTTGACCTGTATAACAATTCTCTGTAGGGCAAAAATATATAGATTCTTTATGAAAATCATGTGCTAAACATATGAACCCAAACACTGCACTTTTGCTTCATAAATGTAAAAAAAGGAAGTTTTAAATTCTTTTGTTCTGTGTGTAAACAGTTGGATGACTTCTATGCAGAGGTTCAAAGGAATGTCAATGAAATGTGATTTCTGGTAAGTGGAGGATGTCCGTGTGATAATGCCAGACCATAAAATCATGTATTCCCATTAATTTCACTAGTAGCTGTCAAGCTGACGGCTTTTGGCAAATGCACTTGAGCTTCAGCCCGTTATAGTAAGCATGTGAAAAGACGCACGTGATGTGAGAACCACAAATTGGGTTTGCCACACCTCCCAAGCACTGCAACTTGCTACCTTCTCTACCGTGTAATGGCATTAGTAAAAGAATTTTCATAACATTTATATTTACAAAAAAACTGGCAATTTTCATTCGAACTCCTTAAAGCCATTTCCTCTTAAACATTTAAAGAGTTTAACAGTAAGATTTTTTTTTTCCAGTTATAAAATAAAAATCCCATTTGATTTTTCTGATGTACAAAAAGTGATAAAGATGAACCATTTGATCACAGAATCAGTTTGTTATTCCAGAATCCATGCCATCCTTGTCCCATTTGTCAAGTCCGCTCCATCCAAATTCCCAAACCAGAATCATCCCAGTTTTATTTGGCAAATGATTTTTTTTTTTTTCATCAAAAATGGCACACAGAGAAGAAAACACTTGTCTGCATAGCATTACAGCAGCAAGATACTGAAGAAATAAAAATATTCCTTTTCTGCATTTTGAGTTTCCTAGGAAATACTGACTCTTTCATCTTTCCTCAGTGGGACTCGATGTCCTTTCTCTACCCACAACTTGAGTATTCAAACAGAAAGCAGCATTTCTTCCTCACGATGCGCTACAACTTAAAGGTCCATTTGGCAACATTTTCAGTCAGGATGGATAAACAACTGAGTTTTATTCTGTGGTTTCAAGTTAGGAATCGTTTCCGCAGGAGGCGTTTTGCTGTTGGAGCTGTCACTCATACAAAACTACAGGATAAGAAAAAAACCCAACCAACCAAACAACAAAAAAAAACCCCAAACAACAAAAAAAGACATTGCCAGTATTTTTTCCTTGTTGTTTAAATATGTCTACATAGGTGGGGGAAAAAAAAAGTCAGGATCAGCCTGATGTAAATGATGATGAAAAACATGTCACCGTGACATAAAAAGTGCCGACTTGTGCCCAAAAGGCTGCTGAATGATAATGCCACTGCTACATACAGACTCAAAAGAAAAAGAATGTCTAATGCTTAATAAATTTCAGATGCTCGTTATTTATATGTGGTGTACAGAAGATTAAGAAATGTTTAAAAGAAGACGGTGGAGTAAGATTTCCTAGTCTGGATACCCATGGCTTGTGGGGATGGGGCTGGACTCGTGGTATGATAAGCAGGACGAGTTATTTTGTGCTGCCATAGGAATCTGCCATTGGTTGCCAAAAAACTATGTCAGGAACGCTTGTAGAGCCAGTCCAGGAGTGCAATCATCTCTCCTTGTCAGACAAAAACGATCAGAACAAAGCATGAAAGCCAAAGGCCTGCCAGGTTGTTGGGTTTCATTTGAGTCTGGAGCACCACAAGCCCGTAACAATGCTATTTCTTAGGTCTGTTGATCTGGGCGTAGAGAGGTTCTGCTTCCTGGAGGTAACAAAAATAATATAAGCCAAGATGTCTCCGGACAGTTTTGAGAACATTTTTAGGACATCTGCTTGAGAACAGCAATACCTCGTGAGTCAAAAGCCAAAGGCAGTGTTTGTTTTCTGTGCTGCCTTCAGTGATCACAGCACCCTCCTTGAATTGTGAAGAAAATGTGACATTATTTCAGAAAATGAAATATCAGTTTCCCAGTATTGGCCGTGCACCGATCCTCAGGAGGTATTGCTGAGCACAGCCATATGAAGAAATGAAATGATATTTGTATGACTCGATGTTTGGAAGTTTACAGGCCAGAAATGTAGCTGGCAGAAAACGCTGTTACTTGGACCGGGTTGAGACCCACCCCCCCCCAGCAGCACAACAGCAGAACATAACTGGGGGTTTTACACAACTCATGGAGAAAAACACTTGCAAACAGAAACTGCTGCTGAGAGCTGAGCTAATGAAGCTGTGATGGGCTTGAAAATAACAACACGGGATGCCTATGAAGAATGAGGAGAGCTAGGTCTGTGCAGTTTGAGTAGGAGGCTGGATAACCATTAGTGCAATCGTTAAAGCTGGAGGAAAGCATGTCGAGCTGCTAACGGATTCTTTCTTGGGAATTGGATGTGAGGAGGGGAAAAAAGCTGCCAGGGTCTTCAGGGTTGCTTCGTAGCTGACACCCTGTGCTTTCTCAATACTATGTTCAGCTTGGCTGCAGTGGGAAACAAACCACCCACGGACCCTGGAATCCATTCTACTTCATTTCCAGAAACTAATTTATTAAACTAAGAATGACATCTAAAAAAAGAACAAGACAGGCAGAAAGGCTAATTAATGCCATACTGCATTAACTCTCCACAGCTTGATAACTATTCAAATACCACTCCACGATGTTGAATTTAACCAAGTTACAATCAACTCATGCTACAGCACTGTCAGCAGAAGCTGACTTTGAGCAAAAAACCACCTCTGAAGGCTGGCAAATCACTGGACACTGTGAAGCACAGCAATGTCTGGCAGGGGATGCACAGGATTTTAAGCACTGCTTATAAAAATGATGCTGATGATGAGAAATGCAGCTCAAAGGTGGATCCACGGGGCTGTATTTACTCCATGCCCAGTGTGCCTGGCCAGTGCTCCAGGCTGTGCCCTGTCCCACCTCACTCTGCATCTCACGTTGAACAAGGAGCAACACAACAAATCCAAAACATGACCTGTTTCCTCCATGCCAAGAGAAGTTGTCTCTCATACCCTGCAATGACTAAATTTCTGGAGCTTGCAGAGACTCTCCTTCCCCATCTCCTACCTACCTGAGGCCCTGAGTACACTACGAGCATTACGCGAGGATGAGAGAAATCCTTTGGAATGATTAAATAAAGGCTGCTGAAATTATCCCCAGCAAGAAGTAAACATATTTTTTGACCTTGAAAAACCAAAGGTAATCAAAAGAGATGACTAAGAGTAAATAACTGCATTTCACAGACCCTGTATTAAGTCTACCTATGCCAATTTTCACGTACTGCAGACGTGAAGCTGGCAGAATGATGTCACAACTAGTTCAGAGAAAATCTGTGCTAATTAATGTGGGAACCTGACACACACCAGGCCATTCTTCAGGCATTTGCTGAACCTGAGGTGATTTGCAAAGAGAAGCAAAAAGGAAGGAGAAGAAGAAAAGGGGAGGGAGGGCAAACATCCCTTTGGAACAAAAGATGTCAGTTTTTCAAATGCCTTGATGGAAAAAAAAAGAGCTTTTCAAAATGTCAAGGGTGCTTGTTAGAGCTGTCCTCAAATATCATTAAGATATGCAGATGGACTTAAGTAACAGGTGTCCTCAGGTGTCACTGAACTTGACACCCTTGGAAGAGAAGGAGGAGCTCATCACTGGTCATCAGCACTTTCAACAATGCATGAAGCAGCCTTAATTAGAAACTTCTTCATACCCAACATTTATCTGAGCATACACTTCATGCGGTAAAGGCTGCAGTTCTCACTGATTTGAATAATTTTTCTTCCAGTAGACCAGAACATTTTGAATGAAAAGTGTGCTCTTATGTCTTCCTTCTAGTTGATTTCCCCCTTCAGATGCCTAAACGAGGAATTAATTGCAGTAATTTGCGTCCAATTTTCTCAGCCAAAGTTTTTTTGTCAATGACTGAGATTTGTTTTCTAATATTATTTTGAGATAATTCGAGCACTGCATCTTGCCTGTAGCCCAACACTGCAAATAGTGTCTGTAAAGTGTTGATAATGATACTCCAGAGAGCAGAAGAGAGCAGAAAGGGACAGAAAAGAGGCAAAATGAGAGTCGAGTGTTGTTGCCTTCATGGATAGCTGCTCACAATGCCAGGCAGGGGGGCTTTCACAAGCATTATTTTGGAGGGTGTTGAAAGTAGAAATAAAGCCCTTTTTTTTCACATGCTCCACGCAAAAGTCATAGGGAATGTCCTTAAAAGGCAGGCGAGCCCAACTCCTTACAGCGCTGGAATCAGCTCACCCATGTTTTCTGCTTTCTACTTCCACTGTGTTAGGAACAGATCTGGAGGGAAGGACCTTTGTCAGAAAAGAGAGAGAGGACCAACTCAAATAGCATACAAAGCTTTAAATTCACAGAAACGCCTTAAAGTGTTTTCCTTTCCATAGGATTGGCCCAGATGTGCATTCATCAACAGGGAAGAAACCAAGATGGCAACTGGCAGCACCTTTTTTTGCTGCTAAATCCTACTTGAAGGCTTTTATCTGCTTTGGGGATATGCAATTTCTGGGAGATGCTTGAAAAGTAAATGTTTTCCTTGATGTTTGGAAGCTGCTATCAAAGTGGTGTTTAGCTATATTCTTGCGTACTAATGAGGCTCCTTACATTGAACAGCAGCCTTTAAATAACGAGATATCACAAGAAAAGGATATGAATTCACAGGTCAGGTATCACACCAAGGTGACAGGTTGCAGGAAGGAACCAGAAATGTCTAAATATACAAGCTCTAAGTTAGACATCTAAATATTCAAGCAGCTACAAGTCTGTTGTGCAAATGCTGAGTTACGAAGTCTCTCAGAATCGCAAAAACTGCCAGAGAATATTTTCCCTACGTACGCCACATTTACATATTCCAGAGATACTTCATGCTTAAAATCAGTTTATTCTTTCCATTTTAAGGCACGTTTTGCACAATAAACAAGACTGTAGCAAACAGTAAGTATTTCTGGTACTGCATGAGGTAACAAGGTTGCTAATGGTTTTGAATAACATTATGTAAATACTAGAAGTAAATTTGCATCCAATTTAAAGATATTAACATCTGCTCCCCAGCAGAACCAATCACTGGAGAACATCTCTCGAAAGATTCAGCATCTACTTGGGCTCGTGCAGTCGAGCTCACTCACAAAACGTTAAGAGAGGACTTGGTTAGGAAGAAAAAAATTTTTACATTGGCAGTCCTTTCATCATGGCAAGGCACCCTGCTACGTGCAAAGCTGCAGGCAAGATGTACTGAATTGTAGAGGTGAGGCCCGCATAGATTTCTTTGCCCTTTACAATAGCTTCTCAGCACTGGTTTTACTCCTGGCTGACTGATCAGCAAGGGCAGGCTCAAATGATAGAGTTTCATGAAATAAGCGTGCTGGAGTGCCAGCCAAAATGAGAATCTTGTGCTGGGGATGCAAGTGAAAGGAGTGGGAGTGCGATGCATCGTCTCTGTTTATTGCATGCTGACTCAATAAAATAGGATATTGTAAACTTGGCAAGCGGGATTCAAATTAAATATCTTTGGTGATAAGACAGGTAATTCCTATTGGCCCATTAATAGCCAGTGCCTTATCTCTGGTTATTTTTATTACAGTTAGCAGCATAAATATAGCAATTTTCTCGTTCGGGATTATGACTGCAGAGTGCCTCTGTTCTTACTAGAAACCTACTTACAAATGTTTCCGAGTCTCAGATATCCAGTTTAATTATTAGTATTTTAAAAGTCTCTGTCATTTCACATCATGACAGGTGCTATACAGCCGTAAAATGAAAAAGCAATGAGAACAACTCAGAAAGATGAACCTTGCTCCAGATTGGTCCTGGTATAATAATGAACTGGAGCCAAGAAACACACCTATTATTTCTGGGCCCTTTTCCTAACAAAACAATAGCAACACAATTATACTTTCTGTCTACGTATCTGTCAATTCTCCTTCATAACTTTTGAACCCAATGGCCAATTTGAAGCAAATTGTTCAGAAGTCTCCAAGATTGTAAATTATCGCAAGTGCCTTTTTAAAATCAGCTGTTGTGCAGGAGACAGGGAACTGTTAAATGACCTCATTACAGAGAAAGTGAGGAGACCTCGTCCCCTAATTGAATTGCTGGATTGCCAATCAGCATGTACACAGTTCTAGACAAGCTACACAGTGTGTTGGCTCTGGTTTCGTTGGAGAAATGGTTACTTCAAGTGGGCTTAGAGACCCTGGAAGAGGTGAGAAACCCTTGTATGAGCTGGCTGCATTAAAATGGATAGCCCGAAGGGGAATTAGCAGTGGAGGTGAAGGCAAACCTGCAGGATGCTTCTGTTCACAGAGCAGCCCGAATTTTTTTGGTCTTGTCCCTTCAGATTCCCTAGTAAATATGAGGATGGCATGAAGCCTGAAATGGCAATTTTAGGCTTTCTCTGGAATGAAGCAGTACTTCCCAAACTGTAATCCCTTTCCAAACACAGAACACTACTTCTCTCTCAGGTTCACAGCCCTGCTCGGTGCTGTCTTTAGTCTGAGTGTGATAACTGTAAGAACAGGTCACCTATAGTAATGAATTTCTCTTTGGACTCTATTCAGTTCCTATTGAGCCGGATGAAAGAGAGTAACAGATCCTGCTAATATTTTGAGCTCGTGCAGAGTCTGAGTGCAACAGAAATGGGGCAGAAGGAAGGGAAGGATGCAGAATCAGCTTAATACGTCCTCCTGAGGCTCACTAAGCTCCAAGATGTGCCAATGCTTTGTATATAAGTTGCTATTTTCTTTCAACTTCCAAATCACAGCCCAAATAAAGAGTTACAGTGGTCCATCCTGGAGCTGACTAAGATTATTAGGACCATTTATCACTAAGAATGGCACTTGCTCAAAGATGGATGGTGGCAGTGGGCCACCAAAGTACCACCCAAAGCTGATAGACAAATATTCTAATGAACTGTTGCTCTCCTGACAGTGCTGATAGCATCATGAAGAGTGTGACATATTTGGAGGGCTTATAATTGTCTGCACACATTTCACAGAACAACTGAACAACTTTTTCAGGAAGCTACGCTCTAGCCACAAATGTTTTGAAGGTTTCCTGAGAATCTCTCATGAATGACTGCCAGTGCAAGTCTCCAACTAGGAAGCATATCAATAGAGCTGTGTTTGTTCCAGCACTTGAAATTATTTTTATGGCAATTATTGTGGTATCAATTCTCTTTCAGAATTTTCACCCTGTGTCTAATTTGCCTTCAAGAACCAGATTGTGTGGTCCATAGGGAGTTAGACCACACTTGGGATATCCGACCCCAGCGTTCAGAGTGAATTTATTCTTTTTACAATCGGGATGCTTTGTTAGGACATACTGGCCAACATGACCACAGGTGTCCACAGCGGTCAAAGTTTGCACCTCTCCTTCCCTTTTCTCATCATGCTTGAAGACTCCCCCTTCCCTAGCCCTTGCTAAGCTTTCAAATGCATAGCTTCAGGGCTTCCTAGTGTCACAGCATGCTAGACCCATTGCTGACTTAGTGGCTCAGGCTGAAATACCCCGAGAACAGAACTATCCACACTGGCAGGGTCTGCACCTAACACCCTGGGAGTCAGGCTGATTTGGTATATTGATGGAAAGAGGCTGATGAGGTGAAAACAGCTCTTCTCAAACTTCTTGCTTTAATCCAAAATGTCACTAATATGAATCGTTTAACGCTATCGGTGGAATCTTTGCTAAATACAGTTCTTTCCCTCTCCTTTCACCTTTGTTATCCACAACCTAAAGGCAACGGTACGGATTAAATGTAAGGCAGCTGAAGATGGCAGTCTTATTATTCAGTGTTCTCCTCACCCTTTCTGGAATATCACTATCCATCCTCAGCACTGCTCATGAACAAAGGGAAAACAACCAAATACAAATCTCGCTGCAGACAGCACTGCAAAGAGTTTATTTTATGTGAAAGTCAGGCCTGGCTGCTTCTTATCTCCAACCACAAAGGGACAAAAATGTAACATAACCATAAAATGTCACATTTAGCTACTAAGAACCCACAGCTATTTGTAGAAGAGTGACTTATAAGAATGGCTGCTGGTAGGATGAGGATTTTGAGAGCTTAAGTTGAAGACTGCAAAGGGAAGAGAGGAAAAACTGAGAAATTAAGATTAACTGTAAAATGCTGCATTACTTCTAAACCAGAATGTGCAGTGTCAGAAGGAATCAAGAAACCAAACTGCCAAGGCATGTTGAAAGACCAGGGTACAAAATACTTGGCAGGTGAATATTCTGAATACATCAAGCTAAATAAAGACATTTTATGGGCCCAGCTGATTTCATAGAGATGCTGAGAACAGAGAGATTTGAAATTCCTGAACACAATACTGTGTCACGCTCCCGAGAGGTCCATTCATCTAAGCTGTATACCGTGCTGTTCTTGGTGTGAAGAACCATGTTCTCAAGCACGAAGTAACCTCCCATCTAAGGCACAAAAGTGGCTTTTCTGCAGACTGTGATTCTTTTGTACTACATGTTTCTCCCCATTAAGTTTCTCTCCAAATGCAGAGCTCGATACACAGCACAGTAGTAAGTCCTGAATTGGTAATTTTCCATGGAGATTAGACTTTCCGTTGCTCTGACGATACCAGGCTTCAGAATTAGACGGGGTGGTTTGAGCAAGTGGATTTCCTGCAGACTGCTGCTGAATGGCACAGCACAGACACACAATGATATTAGTCTAACTTCACTGGAGAGAGGCTTTCTTTTTGTTCAGCTTCCTGTTCCTGCCTACAGCTTTTAGGAATTACTATAATACGATAATCAGCAACATTATTTAACATTTCCCAGAATGTATTTCCAAGAATTATACGTATTTTATGCGAGACTCCGTGAGGATTAAGAAAAAATATAGAAGCAAACCCATACGGAATCATTGGTAATATACTGTTCTTGTAGCTCCCAGAAACAGTGAAATGCAAAAGAATGAATTTTACTAAGCATTATATAAAGGCAGAACAAAAGGAGTCTCTCACTTACATGGTAATTTGCATTAACAGACTTAAACGGGCTGAAGCTGGGATAGCTGGTTATGCTGTGCTGGCTGAAGGTGGGTAAAGGCAAAACCAAATTACTATGTGGCACTATCCACCTGCAGAAGCAGTTCTCACTGGAGTACAGTAACCAACAGATGCTCTTGCTAGAGCAGCTCATCCCAGCTTGACTTTATCCTTACGCTGCCAGTTTTAGACTCAATGAGACACAAAGCTTAATGCTGCTTGTGTTTCAGCCCCCGAGAGATGAACATCACATTGGTGAAGCTAAAGAAGGGGGAGATACCTTCTTAAAGCACCATATATTATTAAGAGAAAATCTTATTAATCTCAAGCGGATCAAAACTAAGTTATGGTAAGATTTCTTTAACTATATTTAATGCACAAAGTAAACTGATACCAAATGAAACTATTCATGATACCAAGTGAAACTATTCCTTTTGAGTTGTTGATAGCAAAGCGCTTCAGCTCTGAGCGGCTAAAGTAGCTGGCAAACACAGCACAATTTCCCTGCAGAAGTCAAAAGGGGTCTACCATTGTTATGGATTTGCTCCAGGAGCTCTGTGCTGGAGCACAGGAGCTGCATCAGATCCCGTATTTGGGTAATACGGAACATGAATGGCAGGCAGGGAGAAGATATTGAGACATCTCCTTCAAATAGGAACACTAGAGAGTATTTGGATGGAATAACAATGCTCAGCACTCATAAAACTTCATAGCTTTGCTGTCTTTTTGGTAAAACACAGATACTGCATTGAAACAAATCACAGGACATTCACTGGCAGCCACATTTTCTAACGTGCTCTGTAACACAAAAGATGACAAGATCATCTTTCTCATCTGCCTGGATTTAAATGACTTACATTTGATGAATAATTTTTAAAACATCACTATGCCAATGGCAATATGAATGATCATAATTTTCAGATGTTTTTAATTTGCAGTTGGAGATAAAAATACACAAACCTATTTCAATATTTTTCACATGCAGATAATAAATGTGCTGCTTCTACTGATTATCACATTGATTTAGGGGAGAGGTGTTCATGTATCATTACGTAATTCTATTTAATGTTTGTTATGTCTATGGGTAAGCCATCTTATTCCATTTAATATGTAACATCTGACTAAAGGCCAGAGTGGATTTGATAAAAAAAAAATGTTCTGCCTAATACGTTGTTAGTAATGGCTCAGTCTCCCTGTTTCCCCGTCCAACTTGAACACAAAGCAAAAGAAGTTTACATTTCTTTCAAGCATGCAGGCAGCTGAAACACATATTTGCATACGCTGCAACACTTAGCGAATGGCAAAAGCCATGCAAACCACTGAGCATGAGGAATATACCGTGGATAATGGAGAGGCAAAACGGAAGAGATGGAAAGGAAAAATAAACCATGCATCCATGAAAGCAATGGTAGGCGCTGGTGGAAGTGTGAGCACCTCAAGGTGTAGAGAAAAAAAGGACAGATACCTACCCCAACCTGCGCTATCTAGCTACCGACCTGTGGACTTATAGTATCACCAGTTGGCTCACCAAATGGATCACTGTTGGATGAGGCCTGAGACCCATCAGGCTAGAATACAAGAACATAACACCTTTTTTTCTCAACAATAAGAAAGTGAAAAGTCAACACGAGGTTATTTTCATGCTGTGGGCATAACAAGTACATCCTATCTCATGAAAACCAGAAAGTGAGACCTCACTGCTGATATGTTCTCAAAAGCCATAACAGTTTCCTATAGCTGATGCAGGCAGGAGGGGACCTCACCAGTACCTGCCAGAGCCCATGCAGGAGCTGCCAGAGACTTCAGGAGGTACTGGATTGGACAAACCAGAAATGCAAAAGGCCCTGAAAGCAGGTGAAACTGTACGAATCAGGTGGAGTCCAAGCTTGTGTCATTTTGTACCTTTGGGTCCTTTTTTTTGTACAGTCTCCCTCTTGCCTTTGGCTCACTTGGGCTCTTTTTTGTCTAAGACACCTTGTGATTTAAAGTCATTGCTCTGATAACATTTCTTGCTTTGGTCCACTGAGTCTAAGGCAAAGAAAACACATACTGAGGGCCAGAACATTGAGGAACGTAACTAGGCAAGCAACTGGGATGCAAGAATGTGCAAGACAACATCAACCATCATCTTTTTAACACACAAACTCTCACATCTCTTTCTGCAGCCTCAGCATGTAGGTTGTTTTACCTCGGACTTCCTTACCATCAGTATGTGAATGTTGGCATGCTAAATAGGGCATTGGATACAACTAACAGAAAACCTTACATATGAACTCTGAGTTGGGTTCCTTGTATGCAGTCTTAGTGCATGTCAACAGAAATGTCATGCTATTGCCTATCAAAACCAAAGCAGGAAGTGAATTCTCTCTGCAGCTCCCCCTTAAATACCACCCAGCCCTACTGGAATAGTTATTTCTGACACTACCAAACAACATTTAAGTAACTTCTGTCTTTTCTAGCTAAGAAGAGCTAATCTGTATTTAGAAACCTCATTGCTACTCACAGCCTCTTGCTCCTCACTTTTGCTTGGGCTTTCAAACCCCTCTTCAAAGAGGTCATCTGCAGCAGGATCACTGGTATGAGATGCTGATGATTTTGATGGAGAACTCTGTCTGGGTGCAGGGGTTGGAGCTAAACAAGGATTAAGGGAACAGCAACAGAATACATATTGATTCATTTGTTCAGAAAGACACATTAGCACAAAATTTGCTCATGCTTTAGAACCCTCAACTTATTACCCCTGAACAATTATTTTCTGATGAGGAGCTGTAAGTGGTGGATTTGAACACAGTAGTCATTACCAGTTCCAAACATCTGATTTCACTCAGCAGTTTCCAAATTAAGTTTGGCTGCATCTGGCATATGTCTTTAGGAACCAGGGGATGCCACTACACCGCATTAAGGATGCATGAGACGCCTGCCCTGGGGCAGGTAAGCGAAGCAGAAGGTCTCCTGCTGGCCCCTGCTAAACCTGTGCCTCACAAATTCCTCTTTTCAGCAATCTGCAAAACCCATCTCCATGCTCTGAACACTATAAGCTTATTTTACAGCTCTTCAATGAATTCCCCCCCACGTCCAATACATTAAGCTATTAAATACACAATTCTAATTTCTGCAAAGTATGGTTTGGATGGGACCTAAGTGAAACCATTTGTAAGGCTGAACGTCATGGGCATTTTTCAACCAGTTTGCATGTCCCTAGCACAGAAAATCTATTACTATCTTCTTAGAGATTAAATTTCAGACTGCAGCCATCAGGGCTGTTGATTTCAGTGGCCTGTGAAATTCCCCTCTGATCCTTTTCTTCAAGGCTGGAGCATATTTAATAAGCTAGACCATGCACGAGGGTTCTCAGTCCATACCTGTGCTGCAACTTACTGCATTAAATAAAAGGAAGAAATGCTTTGAGGAGCAGTCCCATGTGAGGAAAGGTACAACTGGAAGCAGCTGAA
The DNA here is from genome assembly GCA_027560015.1 of Chloroceryle amazona. Classification (NCBI taxonomy): domain Eukaryota; kingdom Metazoa; phylum Chordata; class Aves; order Coraciiformes; family Cerylidae; genus Chloroceryle; species Chloroceryle amazona. The sequence goes on along the minus strand of JANHFX010017819.1, from coordinate 59,689 downwards.
TACTCACGTGAATTTGTAGATGGTGTCGTGGAAGTCACAGGAGTCAAATTTAACTGAGAGATGTCAAAGTCATCACAATCATCTGCTTCCTGTGCCATCCCAACTTTGTTAAAGTAACTTGAGAAGGCCTCTGAGGTACAACTGAGGGAAGGCTGATCTGGTTTTCTTGATGGCACTGGTGGAGGCTGAGCCATCTGGAAATCTTTAAACATTTCTTTTCCCATTTTCTGTCTGGGCCTGTCTGTCTGTGGACTCGATCTGTTGGAATCACTTGTGGGTGGAACAGTAGCTATAGGAGCAATGGTACCTTGAAACATGGCTGCTTGTAAAGGCAAAACAGTTTGTGTTGGCATGAAGGCAGTTGGCTGGAACTGACCAGCTACAGATGGCCACGGTTGCTGGGTAGGAGGGAAAATACCGGGTTGGCCCCATGCTATCGGCTGTCCTCCCTGCATCACCTGAGCAACTGGAGGCTGAGCACCCATGGCCAACTGCTGTTGAACAAGTGGTTGCTGTCCCCAGAACGAGGGCAGAACAGCTCCCATGGCAACATAACCTTCAAAGATTAAAGAGCAAAGAAAAAAAAAAAAAGAGATGAAAGATTTTAACACTACTGTCAAGAGCATGCAGGAAAAAGTTACTCAATAAATCAGAAACAGGCAGGCTACATTAGTGATCCCAGAGCTTCAGCACACACGGCTGAATTCACATCACTGAACAAATACTTGCATACAGAAACACAGACTGGTGGATACTGGTGATAATCTGAACAAAAAACCTCTTCAATCTCAGTGAGTACCTCCCCAGGTTTGTAAAGACCTGTGTGCGTGGAGCTGGTCAGCAGCTGAGCACATGGCAGCTCCCCTGCCTGGTGCTCTCAAAGCATCGCCGGGATTAGCTTGGTCAAACCGCTTGCCAGAACCACAGCAGCTCCCAAAACATTCCTAAACTCACCCCCTTGCAGCACAGCCCTGCTCCTCACCACTGAGTTCTGCAGGCTGTTCTTGCTACCCTGACTACTCCATCTTCTGCCTCTCCTGCTCCTCCCAGAGCAAGGATCTCTGGGGCTGAACACTGGCCAGGCTGGGATGAAGTTCATCTTTTCAGAACAGCCCATATGCTGCTAAAATTGAGCAGCCAGAGCAAGCAGAGGGAAGGCAGAGGATGCCCAGGACTCCCTCCCCTCTGCGCAGCTTTGCCGCAGTTCCTCATCCTCTGTGCTTTTCCTCTTTGCTGGGGAGAGTGACCCACTAACACCAGCCAATTCCTGCAAGCAGCACAGCAACAAAAGTGGTTCAGGGAAGCACATTTATGTAAGTCAGATGACAAGTCAAGGGCCCTCTAATGACAGCATCACCTTCTTGCAAGGGAAAGAGTCTATGCCACCTCTTCTGACACAGTTACAGTCCAGACCCTTGGGACTCTGAAGAGCAAAGAGGGTATCTCAAGTTGCATAATAAAAAGCCAGAGCCCAGATGAATTCAGATTAAAAAAAATCATCACATTGATTATTACCCAATTACTGGAGAACATCAAAAAGGCCCTGAGCTTCTATTGTACTACACACCTTCTAACAGCAAACCTCTTCAGGTATTATGCTGGCAAAAACCCCTCTAGCTGGGGAGGAAATTAAAGATGAAAACTAAGAGTATATTTCTTCCTGTCAGACCTGAAGTCTCCTTTCAAGCTACCAAGAGTTTGACTGTGCCCGAGTTCTATGATCAGGTGCTTTCTTATTTACAATGAAAAAAATAATAAAAAAAAAAAATCTGAAATTAAAACTACTGTAAAAAAGTCACAAATTAAACCACATAATAGAATCTTGTTCTACTGATGGAAGTATTATGCTTTAAAGGTAGACTGCTGCACATTGAATTAATGATTTACTGCTAATACTCTACAATATGCAACCTCCGTTTTGCTTTTAACACAGTCAAAGCTTTAAAACTCGTTTCCAACCTGTGTTTTTCTGAGTCCTCCTGTACCTTTTCCTCTGCACTTTATTTCTAGGCTATTTTGTAATGCTAAGTATAAGGGTGGCTGTGAAATCCTAACAGGAAAAGTCACAATAAATAAATAAATAAATAAAAGAATCTGAACTTTGAAAGACCAAATTAATGAGTGATGAGCAGAACAGTAACTCAGATAGATATCTATTTCAATAGATGGCTCTGGTGGATTCTCCAGATGTCCTTTTAATCTTGCCCCCACTGTAACCTCATCCAAGCAGCGAGGATTTTCCTCTGACATTATCCCTGCACGCTTCACCACCACTGTAACCTTTCTGGGATGTAGTGGCCACTCTGATGCTGCAATGCAGCCCATCAGAGAAGTTAGAAAATCAGTGTTGAATGATTCAAGGCACTCTTCCTCCTCCTTTTTTTACCCTAAGTGGAGCTGAGAGTGCTGCTGTGAGCATCCCAGGGAGAGCTCACAGTCAAGCCACATGCCTTGCATGTCTGTGTAGAAAGCTACAGAGCTTTGGAGTTTTGAGCACTTGGAGGAACACAATAAAGTCTACAGGAATAAGCAGGATTTGACTAAGCAGAATACCTTTGAAATGCAATCAAATTCTCCATATCTCATTATTTACTGGAGGCAGCACAGGACATTCACTGCTACTGAAAAAAAAAGCAAAGCTACACTAAATGCTTTTTTCTCTCTCTGGCTACTGTACCTAGCAGGTGTTACCCAGATGGCTCAACCACGGTTGAACTCCCAGTGACTTTTTTTGCCTTTTGTTTCCAGAATTGTGGGTAAATTAAAAATAATGTGCTCCCTGCCTCTTAAAGACTTGTTTTCTCTTGCCCTGCAGCACTGTCCTCAAAATCCTTTCCCCTCTTCCACTGTACTAAATGCCCTGAGTATGGAATACAAACCAGAGCTGCGAACTGATCACCACATTTGAATCGAGCCAATATTTCCAGTAGTTTTCTTACCTGAGGGTACGGCAGCAGTGCTGAAAGGTACAGAACCAAACATGTCTGTACTAGCAGGAAGTGACTGGGATGAAGATGGGATAAAGGCATCACCTGGAGTAGCAGGAGTCTGGAAGAAGACAGGAATAAAATACAACGATGACACAGCTACACCTTCTGCAGCACTTACTTTGCTGTCACATCATCTAAAAATACAGGTTTGAAGGGAAGAAATGGAAAGAAACGAATGAATGGAAAGATGTAGAAGGAAAGGAGCAACAGAAATAAGAGTATTAGAGTTTGAGACAGGAGAAAAAGAATGAAAATGAGAGACTTTGTACTAGAGGAAAAATTAAAAGGAAAATTTGCCTGGAATAAATCACATGCAAAACACTGACATATTTTCTTTCTCTAGAACATACAGACTTATGACTCTAGGTGTTAGGTGACAACTAGCAGAGGCAGTGATCAAGGCATGAATGTAACAAACAGTAAATGCAAATGAAGTATCTGCAGGTTTTATATAAAAATGAATAAATATTGCTTCCAATTAACTAACAGGACCAGAACCATAGGTCTACATTAAAAGAAAAGCTCAATCCAATTGAGCAAGCTAAGGATGAGGAAACAGCGCTTTCAATAAGTACTCCCAGACATGTTCCAGAATACCTTGGAGATCTGAGGCTCCCAACTCCCCAGCACTTCATTTTTCTCAGCATATTCTTATTCTCCTAAAGCTTAATGTCAGGTTCAAAAGCTTTACAGGAAAATGACTGTGTTTTCATTTTGTGATGCAGAAAAACATGTTGAGAAAATTTCCTTTGCCTGCAAAACACATTCAGCCCACTCCCTCTTTACTGTTTTGTCTTCCTTCCTTTAACAGCAGTTCTGGGATATGTGCTTGGTGGAACCAAAGAGCCATGATCTATTAGGCTGTAACTGGCTCTTCCTGCAGCGCAGTGCAGACAGAGAGCAGTGAAGCATGCCCCTCTGATAAACACCAGGGAAGGAGAGCTGCAGCTCAGGTTATATCTTATGTGACACCCAGCCCTGTATCAGAAATACAAAAATTGAAGCTATTTTTGCAGATCATTGTGAAGCAGTAACTCCGCATTCTATTTCCTTCACTTTTATTTTCTTGCAACATAAAAACTACTTTGAAAGCCTCCCTCCTGGCATGGATGATGACCTGAATTGTAAATGGGTTCAATAAATGTGCTGAGAACAACATGTAGAAAAAGGCACAGTTCAGTTTCCCTGGGTACTCACTGGGGGAGAGGTTACATCAGGAGGAGTGGACATGTCCCCAAAAAGCTCTAGTTGGGTAACAGCCTGTAAAGAGAAAAAAACAAACACATTTCCATTTATCTTTTAAGAAGAAAAAACTGTGAGTTAACTAGTTACAGCCTGTAAAGTTAACTAGTAACAGCTAGCAATAGAAATACTCATGTCCCAGAGGAAGCACGTGGGTTTGGAGCTGGGGGATTTTGATGTTGCCGATGGACCCAAGTAGGCAGCAGCTGACCCTATAAAATGATTCTGTAAGGGATTCCCCACCATAAAAAGAAAATATAAAAAAGAATAAAGCATGAAAAAACTATCCAGAATAGGACTGGATGCATTACTGCTCTGTCCTTAACATCATCAGTGAGTACTAAGCATGATTTATGGCCAGTCCTTTTCCCTGGCTCCTTTTCTAAACCTGCATTTCAAGGTCTTAAAACACAGGAGCAGACTGTGGAAGTGACAGAGTAATACAGAAGGGAAAGGCTTTTAGAGTGTGCCTGACTTCCCTCTGCCCATGGGACAGGTGTGACCTGGATAAGTGGACTTGAAGGAGGATGCACAACTGGGTTAGTCTAAGTTTGTAGCTCTACATTTAACTTATGCTAGAAATGTTTTCTCAGGGCGTCCTTCAGTTTGATCTCAAAATAGGTCACCCATACAGGTCTAACTCAACTGGACCAGAAGAGGAAAAGCACTTTCATAATAAGGAGCACCTTAAGCTGCTGCATAATCAAATCTCCTTCACATGTTCTGCAGGAAAATTTTCTCTTCCACTCATCTACAACTGAGTTCAGCTGGAGGCTGGGGGGGGGGTAAAATATAGATCCCTTATAGCTCTGCAGGAAACCTAAAACCCACCTACCATCCTTATCAGGGTGGCTATTCTGGAAAGTTTTGATGGGAGCTCATGAACCTCTCCTGCATACTGGCTTGCTTTCTTCCCTGTATGAATCACACCCACACGTGGGAAGCCACAGTTCTCATTATGAATGAGATTGAATGCAAATCTTAATTCAGTTCACTGAATCTCCTCCACAGCTTAGGAACATAAAACTTGCAGCCTCCTATCCATACATAGGTTTGAAGTTCAGTTGAGTCTTGACCTGCAAAGGCAGCCACTTAGTGCTCTGGGCATTAACCACACTGGCTGGTCAGTCTTTACAGCCTAGCAAAGAAACAAGACCACCTTATGCTTTTTTCCCCTGCTTTCAACCTTCTGTTATAAACGATCCTTTAAGAAATAAGACTATCATTGAAAATACAGTAATTTCAAAATGTTTGTACGTTTTTGCAATCCAATCTCTACTCCCGTGTAGGAAAAGCAATGCTACAATTACTCAGACATGGAATTTGTCTAGCAGCTTGGATGATCCTCAGCTTTATGTCTAATCATATACCTAGGGATGAATTATTTCAAATTTCCTCACATCATGTCTCATACTAAAGAGATCACATTGCTTTAGTGATATGTCAATGGATATTCTTCTTATGGACTTATCTATCCCTCTAAGGATCTGGGTGGAAATGAAATAAGGAAGAATGAAGAAAATCCACATTTTCTTCAGGGTACTCTGATTCTAGTGCACTTTACCAAAATACTGCTAGAAATAGTTTCTGGGGTTCCATTACTTCTGTAATGTGTGTGGACACAGTAGGCCAAGAACTGTTAAAATGCCCAAAAAACTTGGAATAATGACAACAGCA
>JANHFX010017819.1:0-53680 GCA_027560015.1 Chloroceryle amazona | reverse complement strand
ACTTCTGTAATGTGTGTGGACACAGTAGGCCAAGAACTGTTAAAATGCCCAAAAAACTTGGAATAATGACAACAGCAATACATTTGGGAAATCACTCCAAGCCTTCTGTGGGTGCTACTGACTCAAGAGGTACCAGGTGACACCAAATCACTGAAACAGCCACTTTCTTCTCATCTCTCCAAAACACTTGTTCAATCCCACCACTAAATCTGCCCTTTTCCTTCAGCACTCATCAGCTTTTCACTGTTTTCTCTGGCTTGCTAAGAACCAGCTCGTGTCCTTGCAAGAAGGGCATGAGCAAAGGCTCCCCGAGTGCTTCCATCCCAGGTGAGGAAGCAGAAGAGCAAGCCAGAGGGGATGTAAAAGGGCAGGGCAGATACCATAACACAGGCTAAGAGGAAGTCTCTGTAAAGTTAAATATTTTTTTGAGGAAAAAAATATTATGTTTCATATCAGTACTGCAAATTGATAGTGAGAAGACTTTTGAACTCAGGATTATATGGTATCCATTTGAAAGGTGGCAACTCAGATCTCCATGCCTCAATACCTCTGTAAAATGGGAATAATACTACTTTTTCACAGTGCTTCAAGGTGATGGATCTTTGGAAACTGTTCACAGATATAATTCTGTTAAAGCTCTTAAGAAAGAGTCTGTGGATGGGTTTCTAAACAGGCAGCTGGAGAGAGTGACAGGAAAGCTGACTTCACTATTTGTTGTCCTAAACCCTCATTCACAATATTCCCCAGGAAAAGGGAATATATTTACAGGGGAATTATTTCTTACAGAATAGCTACCTTCTATGCAACAGGAGCTACAGAACTGTGTCAGAGAATGTAAACAGAGCTTTAGTGGGAGCACAACTTCCTCATGTACTCCCTAGACACAGCTTTAAACAGCAACACTTGGAGGGAGGATTTTAAAGTCCCAACTGGATCAGATCTGGATTCTGTATCTAGCTTTTTTCTACAAACCAATTTTCAAGCTGAATAAATGAAGGCATCTTCTCTGACACAGATGTAGCTTAACCACTTGCAGCATATGAGATTCTGGACATCAAATAGTTGTCTTTTATTTTTGTGATTTCACTGTCTCTACAGAACTGATTTCACACATTACATGTTTTTAAATTATTCACGTGACATTAGCTACGTTCCAGTGAACTTAATCCCAAGCTGAACATTTTCCAATTGCACTATTCCTATAGATGATTTCATCTATATTTCCTTAAAACATTTTTAGTGTTACAACCTTACCTGAGTGACTGAAACAAGATTTTCATCAATGTCCAGCAATAAGTCCCCATTCTGCAGCTGTAAAGCATGATTTATGAAATGAAATGAATGATTTATGAAAATGATATGAATTTCTGAGCATGAAAATGATAACCTCCATAATTATTGACCTCAGCATTGAAATGAAAACCCTTTCCATCTTGCAGTGAGCACAGATAGGAAATCATGCAGCAAAACAGTGAGTTTGAATGTTGCTGGGATGGGGGGCAAACGTACACTTCATTTGTGCTAAATCTCAGCTTCTGGTATACACGGCAATTTTACCACTTGGATCATAACTATTTATTTCCTGGCTGTTGAGTAATTCAGCAATAAGCATCCCCAGCAAGCTCTGATCCTGCTTACATTAATGGAACTTTTCACTGGCTTGGTGAAAGAAAGAACGTAATAACCTCATGGAAAAAAAAAAAAAAGAGTTTTGAACAACAAAAGCTCTCAAAGCAAGTATTTGCAGAAACCCACAGCTTCTTCGTAACCAGGAGAACTGTAACATCAGTGTAACAATTTTTAAGATTAATATTTTCTTTCCACAGTAATTTATAAAATTGCCTACATAATTCAACGTTTCAATCCAGTTTGTGTGTGTAAATATACGTAGGAGTATTCTGCCAACACATGCATAAATATGTAGATGGATATAGATATGTAACACAAATTATCACTTCAGTGCCCTCAGAATGCTAAATTTCGGATAACATTTACTGTAGTGGTGACAACTTTATTTCTTAAGAAGCAAATATAACAGCAAGCTATTGAAAATCAAATCTTAGATGACTGAGAAGCTTCATACAAGTTACCAGCCAGTAACCTCATCCCATCTTAAAGCAAATGAGTTTAAAAATCTCAGAAACAGCCTAGAATTCTCCCCCCCATCTCTTCACAGACCTGAAGGGAAGAAAAACCCAAACTTAGAAACACAGAACCATAGACTTGTCAGGATTGTAAGGGACCTTGAAGATCATCCAGTTCCAACCCCTCTGCCATGGGCAGGGACAGCTCCCAGTAGAGTTTTAAAAAACAAAGCTAAAGGAAGAAAATGCCATTGCACACAACCAGGGAAGGACTCCATCCTGCACCTTCTTGGAGCTGCTACCACGTTCCCCCAGTCCCAGGCAAGGAAAATGTGAAAAAAGCTGTATCCATTTACTGAAAGAACTCCACCGCCCTTGGAAATATTCTTAAAATGAAACCAGAAGGGTTTTTATCTTCAGGAGGGCCCAGTTTTGGCCACTAGTTAACCCCTTTAGGTTCTGACAGCCCCCTCGTTTCATCCCCACACTGCAGCTCCCAGGGCTGCGTGTCTCAGTGCTCTGCAGCAGATCCTGCCCCCAGCCCTGCTGCCCGCCCTGTGAAACCGGCTGAGAAATCACCATGTCTCAGCACAGAGGAAACACGGGCACGGTGTTCAACGGACCATTAGAAATTCCCACCTGTGCTACGGGGGGACCTTGCAGAAAACATTTGCCCAACATGCCACGGCACATCCCCAAGTGCCCAATTATCATGCACTTGAGCTGCATCTTCCATTTAGCTCGTGTTCTGCATCACACACTGGTGAGGAGACACTTCCTAAGGGTGAAATATCCCTGTCTATCAGAGCATGGAACAGCCTGCAACGGGGACCGTGCTGAGGCTGTACCGTGGCTACCAAGGGCAGAATTTGGCCCTTTGTGCCTTCCTCTGGCTCAGCTTTTTGATACAAAGTGCTTAACCTTCACAACTGAAGTCAACAATCTTCTCCCTCCTTCCCCAGTGCGCGATAGAAAATAACCAGAAGTCTGGAAAGATGCTCCAGTCCTTGATCTTTCCTCAGGATTGCTGCCTGTGGATCTCTCCACGGAGTGATGTAAAAGCTTGCTTTAATTATTCAAAAATGCATCTCCTTGAATATGAAAACTCCCCTACAGCTTAGTCAACCAGGAACACACCAGTCACTTGCAACCAGCCACACAGACCGAGGCGGAGGAAAGAGTATTAATCCTTGTATGGTGGTGACATTAAACCTGTAATGAAAGCTCCATCTTTCTATACAGGCACGTGAGACATAGTGCAAATCTTTTAAACATGAAATATGTAAATCTGGCTTCTTAAAGCACCAGCAAGCTTTTTAAACCACTCAAGCCAGTAATGAAAGTCCTCACGACACTTTTGACTATTCACTAAAGAAAAACATATTATCCAAGAGCTGGGAAAAAAATGAGTACAGAAGCCAAAGAGATAAGGAAACTGCAGCTTTTGTAAACCTGAACCAGTCACGATCCACATCAGCTACAGTATTCTCTCTGATCACCAAGTACTCTGAAAAACATCTTTTCTAAGCAATGGAAAAGTCCAGATCTTAAAAGGGAAATCTAAGACAGGTCTCTTGCCCTCACAGGACTGAGAAGCACCTTAAATCTTTCCCCTCTACAGCCAGAATATTCAACTTCTGCTAGTCTGCTTTTACCAAAGGCAAGGGATCTACACTGGCTTATAGCATGAGGAAACTGCTTAATATTGCTAGACTTTTGCAATCAAGATGATAAAAGTAGCCTCTTAAAAAATGTAGTTCTGAAATCTCAGAGAATGAAGCAAAAACGGTGCTTAAAAAGCATGAAAAAAAATAGACAGTAATTAACTTGTACTCTGATACAGAGCTCAGCGAGTAGAGTATGAAGGATACTAAATATAGCAAATAACCAGCAATTAGTAATTAACCTTTGAGCAGGGTATTAGCTATTCAAATCTTTTAAGACTGCAGAGGGATTTAAACTTGGTTTTCTGCATTCAGGGTAAGTGCTGGACCCTCTGCCCAGCAGACAAAAGAGGGATCACCCAATTGTGCTGCCTCTCTGCATTTCCAATTCCCTTTTCTGAACATGTATTTTACACTGGAAGCCTAATGAGAAGTCAAACAGTCAAATTAAAGATTTTTCTTAAAAATGTAAATATTTTGCCTATGTCAAATATTTTTCCCAATGGTTTGAATCATTATTTTGGTTAAGCAAAGCTCCCATTATTTGCACCACCTTACACAACGTGTTGATCTTGCTATGAGCTCCAAGAGCTGCAAGCAGCTTGCTAATTAACTACAATTCATTCTAAAAAACAATTAGAACTATAAGGAAGGAGCATGTCAGAATCGTGACTAAACTGATCATCAGTCAAACCACATCCAGTAGGTCGAAACACACTGAAAACATCCAAACATGTTGTATTCCTGTAGAACGACTGTTGGATTAATGAAGTAGCAGGGTAACAAAGAATTGCTCAGTTATTTCTTCATTAAAGGGAATACACTGAAGAACGTGCGTATGAAGAAAAAATTATTCATGCCTTCTACAGATCCTAAAGACCTTCAAATGCCACGACCATTCCCAGTTACAGAGGTAAAGGCAGCCACCTGATGTTCCCATCAACCCAGACCTAGATGGGTATAGCTGAGCCCAGCCTCTCGTTGTAAGGCTGCTGGGGATGTTTAGGGTCATTCCTGCCTGGTACAGGTCACATCAACAAGGTGGGCTGCCATAAAACCACACGGACTGGTTTTTATCCAAAATACATGCCCTTGGGCATCCACCACTCACACAGGGTTCACACCCAGTGCTCAGAATCCTGTGGGACATGGGAACCCTCCCTGTTTAAAGTCTCTTTTCAGGAGCACTCTTCTTCAGGCAATTCTCTGTGGTTTGATTTGAAGTAATAAACCCAAGTACTGCCTCTGGTTACTGATGTACCCAACTACAGGGTAGCTTGAACTGCATCGCATTCACCGACTGCTCTGTTTCCTTTGTGTGTTCACTGGAAAGCACTGGGTGTGCTGGTTGAAAATGCTGCTAGCCAACCCCGTGCAGCTGAAGAGGTGGGATGGTTAAGGATAATTGACAGAACTGAGTGAATCGCTTCACTCTTGCTCAATAGCTTCCTTTAAATTAAGGATCTCTTCATATGATCAAAACATACACTTACTCATTTGTTTATTTTCTCTTCATTTGAAGGGAACTTAATTCTGAATTCCCAATGTACTTTAGGTATTTATTCTTATGGGAAATGATACTTAACATGCTTCAGTTACCACTTGTCTCTGACTCTTTATTCAGCACGAGTCCAAAAGAGAGACTCTAGCTTAGAGCCCATGCTGCTTCCAGGCAACACAGCACCCAAGATAATTAAAATTCCCAGAACACAGAGGATGCTGGTGCAAAGGTCCCAGTGACACAATCACCTCCTCTCTATCTTCTCCAGACCCCACGCGGTGGGTTCGGAGAGCACGGGCACATCACACAGATTTAAAAGAACTGCTGCAAGTCCTGAAATAACACACTGCTGTTGAACTAAACATGTTGACACACACTACAAAAGCTACTACAAATTTACATTTACTGTGGACTAACAGGCCCTGACATCTGCCTTCTAGAAACACAAGCCTGGCTTTACATTTAGGTACCATTACCAATAAGTGCAATTTATTGCATGCAGCTGACGTAACGTGGAGATATTAAAATGAAACATATTTCTCCATTCAGCAGAAAGCTGAAAACAAAGGGGAAGGGCAAAACATTTCAGCCCATCTAGTGGCAAAAGCCAGCCTGCTCTGAATTTAATTTCGGCATGAGGAAGGGTGCCTGAGCAGGGAATCAGGGACTGATGACAAGCTGCTGGCTGCTTAATGTCAGGGTCAATCTCGGCCAGGATTCGATCTGGAGTTATTGCTGGACACATTCCCTGGCATCAGCAGCATTTCTGCCCTGAAGATATATTTCCTGAAAGTAATGCACCTTTTGTTCCCCATGTGTTGCTCCACCAGCTCTCCCTGGGGAAAATGGCAATGAGGACAGAAGGCACAGCACACGATGAGAGCTCAGATGGGGAAAGATGGGACTCTCTAATGGCAGGGGACCACAGCACTGCTTGGGTGGCACAACAGAGCCAGCCACGGTGACATGTGATGGCTTTCCCTGAACTGCAGATTGGAGAGACAAGTGATGATGAGAATCAAAACTGCCATGTGGGAGCAAAACTCCACTTCTAGACTGTGACAGCAGAGACAGCTTTGGATGTTTGCAGGGAATAACTTAACAATGGAAGGGAAGCTGAAATAAGCCCAAATTTACTATTTTAAAATACTTTCAAGGCACAGTTACATCTAGCTAATGCTTTTCAAAACAACAGGTGACTGGAGTTTAACCAAGCTTCAGAAACAAGTTATTTCCACCTTCGTTATTGAATACTGGTATTTTCCAATCCTTGAAATCTCTTGATGTTCAGCAGGGCAAAAAAAGCCAAGACCCATGTACTTCTGTACTTAATAACATAGGATAGCACTGAATGAATCTGCAGAATTTGCAACAGCTTCTCCCCAAACCCATGCAAAACGCAGACAGCACTCTCCTCAGAACTGTATTCCCTTTCATTTATAAATAAACACCACATTGTGCATCTGGTACCATTTAATGCACACAGCAATACCGACTGGGTAAAGCTACAAACTTCACTACTCAGAAAGCAGATTCTGTGTAAATAAATGTTTTAGTAAATTACTACGAGCTGCAGGGCTCCGAGCAACTCCAAATGTAGTGAATCAATACAATGTGCAGCTGTCAACTTAATATATTGGCAGCCATGAGATAAGATCTGCATCAGTCATACTGCATAAAAGACAAAAATTCCCTGTATGTAACAGAACTGTACCTGCAATCAATGAGCTAGACCATTGGCTCAGCTACGCTCTTTTTTCTCCGCTTTGGAGCATATCAAAAAGGACAGAATATTATCCTAGAAAATACAGGAGTCTGGGAAGTTTAGGAACACAAATACACACAAAGCCATTAGCCACGTGACTTAACGGGCTGCAGAACTGCAAGGGGCCACTGAAATCTTTACCTTCTCTTTACATCGCCGGAGTTCTGTATTAAAAGCACAAATTTAAACTGCCATGCTAACACCCATGCCACCTATAGCCGATGAGATAACCACCTCAGCAGGGCAAAACCTGCACCTTTTGGTTGCTTCCTCAGTTCTTGCTGTTTGTACAATACAACCAGAGTGAGAACGATGAAAAAACAACCCAGGGCAGTGCTGCTGGATTAAAGCTTCTCCCATCCTACGGGATTATGTCCCAGCATCCTAAAAGATTGCACTAGGAAGGAAAGTAAATTCAGTGCTTTGATAGCATGTAATCATTCTGCCGGAGGTGCAGGGTTCAGGATCGCGTTCGGGGAATGGCATTACAAATGCAGGAATGGAAAGCCTGCTGGCAGGACAACTCCTACGGATTAAAAAGAGCTCAAGATGTGGCCCACAATAGCAATATGACATAAAAACCCCAATTGAATCAGGACATTGTATTCACATGTTTGAAACAGTATTCCTGCACTGTTAAAACCCACTATCTGACATGCTAGGGGTAAGTTAATGGATAGACTGAAACCAGCAGTTTACCCAGGAGTATGTTCACAAGCGATCCAGATCAAGATTCAGGCTCTTAAACAGTATATATATTAACAATGGATTAATTCTACCATCTAACCCTCCACATTGTTGGAAATAAAACTGAAATCAGGTTAATTCAGGTTTAAATGTTCTTGCTCTACCCCATGTTGCAAGAGTAGTTTGTCAAGGTTCAATTGAAATATCCCTAACTTTGGGCCCAAAATCTACTAAACATTTTGATTTTGAAGATTTTGACTAAAACCTACATAAGTAATGTATGTAAGACACATGGGGAAGCTCCATCACTTCATGTTACAGATGTTATAAAGTGGGAAGATTATGGAGGAGGACCTGGTTTCTGCTCTGTGCGCCATTAGAATTTTTATTAAGGAGCAAACCAGAAAATATCTCCAGAAAAAACAGCTTAAAAAAAAAAAAAAAGCAACTGAAAGCCAGGAAAAAGTGATATAAGGTCAAACAAAAATAGGACAAAAACAGATGTAGCTATTGCAGCACTTGATCAGGGAATTAACATCCCACCAAGTGCAGTAGCCACATGGTGACGGTTGTGATCTCTGTCAAACATCTCTGATGGTGGCTAATTCCTCTCCTTGGAAAAGGGTTTGGGCAATGTCTCAGAGCCAGCCTCTCACCTCAGCTGAAGCTGAACAAAGCCTTCTAGAGAAAATACAGGTGTTTAAACATCTCTGCTGTGATCTACTCCAAGCTACCAGCTGCATAGCTCTGTGCCAGTGCTGAGAGAGGGCAAAAGGTTTTATTCAGAGTTTTTACTTGCATTTTGCACAGGTATAAACAGAAGCAGAAAGCATGAAACAGCAGAATATGAAGCCCGTGGGTCTTGCTAAAAGGAAGGAAAAATCACCTTGAGAAATCTCAGTGACCTATTACAATGCAGAATTAATTAAATCACAGAGAATGGCAGACCTTGATTGGTAACAGGCACACAAAGTCCCAACAAAATAAATGTGTCAGCTTCCTGCCCAAGGTACCAAACCTGCCTCACAGCACCACGGGATCTGCCTCTCCTGCATCAGCCAGACCCAACTGCAATGCCAGCAGCTCCTGTCTAACCCCAAAGGAAGGAACAAAACCCAACCGAGATCCAAGTAGCTTAAGACCCAACAGTGCAATGCGAGCAACATCTCTGGAGATCACACAGCAACTCTGCCCTGATTGCCCAGAGGGTAGCACAGGGCAGGTGACACAGGGCACAAAAGGAACGGGACACGCAGAGCAGAGGGAAGCGAGCGGCTGATGTGTGGAGAGGTTGTTACCAAGGGCCTCCTGCCACAGAACAAGTCTTGCTGTTGAAGACATGTATGAGACAACATCTCGCCTTCAGGGCTCAGCTGTGATCTTTGGCATGGTGCTAAACGTTTCCATTATAAGCCAGCAGTAGTATCAGAGTTAATATTGGTATTAAATCAAAAGGCAAGCTGAGAGGAGGAGCAGAAGTGTTTCCAGCACTGCATGAAATCTTCTCAGAACGGTTAGCACAAGGTCTAGGCTACAGATACTGGTATGTATATGCACTTCTGGCTAAAAAAAAAAATAGCAAAGGCCCACTCCACTGAAACATCAAAGAAACTCAGGCCACGGGACATTATCGTAACAAACTCAGACATTTTCAGACTTGGTGGCAAGTCACTGTAGCCGTTAAAAACACATCCCACAGGCAACGTTAAACCTTGTACGTGGGCTTTAATGGAGGGTAACCATGCGAGGGCATTTGAAGACAGGTGTCTCTCTGGGTAAATGTAAAGAAAAAGGGAGAGCTTCACCAAAAGAGATGGTCCGAGGCTGGCTCTGAGCTCTCTCTTTCTTCTCATGTTTGAAAATTTGACCCGGAGGCTGAAGTCAGTGTCACCAGTCTGCAAGTTGTTTCTGTAAAGCCACTGATCAAACTTAGGGAAAAAACAGAGTTTCAAAGCTCTTCTCCAGAGCAAGCATTCACTTTGTAGAGGATGGTAAGAGTTATCTGAAAAGCTGCTGTGAGCTACGTCATTGTCAGATAATTTGTTATGCTGTTTCTCCAGGGACTGATGACTTTCTGTGTGAGCTGGTGGAGCCCAGGGCTGTCCATGCCTTCCAGGTGACCCCAGGCTCTGACTCGAGTCCTGACCAAACCAAACCTGCAAACGGCACTGTTTGCCCAGCCAGAACTAGAACCGAGCGCTCCTAATTCAGCTCCCCAGTTTGGGCAGAAGGTTCAGGCAGCTCTTACAGCTTCTAACCCTGAATGTGCTCAGGTCCAGTCCAGCTTCATCTGCTCTTCCCATGCCTTGCCCCTAAGGCAGCCAAATCACTCCCTGCCTGTTCCACCCTGGGTATTTTCCACGCAGTTGGGACTGGCCAAATGCCTGCCTGCATTGTACAGCAGCAGCTTTAACGCCTTGAATCTTTATACTGCAGTAAGACGAGTTGTTTGAAAGCCTTCATAAAATTGTAAGCAGATAATTCAGACATTTTAATGAGAAGAGAAGGCTTTATTGTGACGTGACTGACAGTCTCCGTGAAGGGTATTTACAGTCTGACTCTTCTTACTAAAAACACCATGACAGGTAGAACTTGATGTGGATGTATAATGGGGAGACGATGGGATATTATGACAAAAAGAGCTCATTAAACAGTTCACTTTTTTAGAACAGTTAATTTCACATACAGAGCTACAATTTCTAAGTGGAGCGTGTACCACTTAACACGAGCTCTTTGGGGTAAGCTTTGCTTTCTTTGTCTGGCTTGATGTTTACTCTCTGTGAACAGAGAATAGGAGATTTGGATTAAGTAAGGAGCAGAGACAAAACAAGAATGAATACTAAAAGCCTGAGTTGATACAGAGGAAAAAAGAGATATGAGGAGGAAACTGGATACCATGAAAAGTGTGTTTCTGGAGCTGAGCTGCACGCCCAGCAGAGGCAATCTACAAAAGAGCAGGATTTGCTGGGAAGAGAAGCAGCAGAGAGACGGGGAAATACAAAAAATACATTGAGTAAGAAAAGTTTTCCTCCCAATGTCAGAGAAGTGACTTGGCAACCAGCCACCACTCATAAATGAGTTCAGTGAGTACGTTCAAACCCTGAGATCCAAGGCTCATTCCTTTCCGCCTCATTTGCATCGTGTTTACATTACTTGATATCAGAGATCATGAGGAAGCACGCTATAAAGTACTTTGACACCTTCTGACAAATGGCCTCGCACAACAGCACAGTGTTGTGTGAGTTCACTGGCTACCTTGATGCACAGTGTTGAATATTTCTGCTTTATGGCACTACCAGGAAGATGCTTCCTCCCTCCAGCCGCAATGGGACCCCGTAAACCCAGAGACATATTTGCCCCAACGGTTCTAGTTTCTTAGGAAGCTGTATATTACTGAAAATCAGTATGAATCATACTTCCAAGTTTCAAAGCAGCCTTTGAAAAAGGGATTCTGGCTTCTAGTTTTTACACTGTAGTAGATCTCACCCAGCCTAAGCCTAGCTATTTAGAAGTTATCGTACCTGTAAGTCATTTAAATTTCCTCTGCAACGATGTCCAGACGTACAGTTATTTCCACCTGAGAGGGACACCTCACACCGACAGGAGGAATTTCCCCCTGAAGCAGCTATTTCTCTCCACTGGCTACAGAGAATCAAGGGCACCCAGATGAGCACTTCAGTATCCCTCACTTTATGTGCAGAGACTAGAGATAACTTGTCTGGGAACACACCAGAGGAAAACAATCTTAAGATGGAAAATTGATCTCTGCCCAGGGAATGTGGGCAATTCAGTCTGAACTCAAGCAAAACTTGCTGCCTTTTATTAAGTGTTGCACTTATTGCTGGGAAAGAGAATTCATGGTACCTGAAACCTATCAGGAGCTACAAAAAGTTTCTCCCTTATCTCATCCATTATGAAATTACTGAAAGCAAGATCTCCTAATAAAGAAAGTGTCCTTATGTGTTTAAACCAGGTAGATGAGCTAGATTATTTGCCCTCAGATTGAATTTTAGAGGTTTATATAATAATGACAGCTATAAATTGAAAAAAAAATTATGGCAAGTGTCTCAATGACAGAGTCTCCCATGTGGAAGGGCGAGCAATAAATCAGATGGGCAGTGGAATATTAAATTGCTAATTTCAAGAGCTATTGCTGCTTTATTTTTCCTTTGAATATGTACTACTGTAAAAAGATGAAAGAAAAACTCTGCTATTTCTTCCTGTTTCTTTTTTTTTTTTTTCTTTTTCCTCATAAGTTAAGCTACATAACTTGTTTGAACAAAAAGCTCCATGCTTTAAATGTAACTATGAAATAGAAAAAAAACCCCAAACAACCTAAGTGCAACTGGCTTCACGGAGATGAGAGATTAAATGTATTTGATGATTACAGAGTAGGTTCCATATGCCCTGTATCTCAGTCATGCTCTTTACCAGGACAGTCTAATACCAAAGTGTCTGCAGACATGACTGCAAGTGATGACCTAAATTACACGCTATACCCAGAGCAAATCTGAAACATCGCTGAAGGAATAATAAAAAAGTTGTAGAAAATGTACAGCAGAAGAATTGTAACTATACAAGAAATGAGTGAAAAATCTACAGCTACTCCGTGCCCACAAATAACTTCATTAGTTATGCAACATGAGTTATTTAACTAGATTTTCCCAGGCAACACGACGAAGCCTCCCTCCTCCTAGTGGCTTATCATGAAATATTTATGGCAAGTTCTGTTTGTTTGTGCAAACCACGGCAGTGTCACGATGCAGGCCCCCATCCAGCCCCTCCCCAGCATTTATAGTTTTATTTGTCATCTCGGTCTCTGTGCTAACCCAGGTAGCAGCAGTTCATGCATTAACACACAGAAGACTCATTTCCAACTCTTACCCACCGATAACACATTTATAACTGGTGGCTTTCAAAAGAATGAGACAGAAAAGAGATTTAAGTAATGAATGAGATGGATCCAAGTGATGTTACAATACTGGTTAATCTGAACCAACCCACCCCACACAACCCACAGCTGATACAACTCACAACACGAGGAATGTACCAAAACTTACACACAATAGCGACAGGCACAGAAGCTAAGAAGCACACCTTCATTACTGCATGTAATTAGGGATGATACTTACACTTACAGGTTGACTTTTTGGCACATCGTAAACACCTTCCTTCTTTTGGCTGGTAGGAACCTGCAACAGCAAATGAAAGCTAGGGTCATTACCTGAGCAGGTCTGGTGGAAAATGGACAGCAGCCACTGATATTCATGTGCAGGGCAGTCATTTAATACTAATGAAATCAAAGATGGTTTCCCTTTTCAGCAAAGCAGTACCATTACTGGTGAAGACCCTGAAGAAATAAGACATCTAAAGCCCAGTACTGTTCAGAAACGAGACTTTAATAATTAATTTTGGTTGCATTAAGTCCAGGTGCACGTGGATCTCCCTCCTACTTAAACGGTCGTTTTTTCCATTTTACTTAGGGGTTAGGAGCTGTACATGGAAGTCACGATCAGGTCACTATGTCAGCCTCCACGGCAGAGATCTGGAGTACAGCTACTGGTCTGAGGGAAAGAGATGTTTGGCCTATGGCACAGATTTCCCCCTTCCAATTCATTTAATCATCTAAGTCAAGTAAAGTCATAACGTGCACCATGGCAGTGACGGGGCCCTGTGGCTGCTCTGTGTGATGTTTGGTTACAATGCTGCAGTTTTACCATGGAATTACCAGTCTGTCAGAGTCTGACACAGCCAGGGAGCTGCAGTCAATGGCCTGGCATGGACAGGGGATGATGCACTTAAACTTTGGGTAAGTCTCTACTGAAGCCAACAGTCACAATTTACACCTTGGGCATTCATAACTTGCTCATGTTAGTCCAGCTGCTTTGTAATACTGGGCTGTACTTGCCTAGGGACTGTTGATTTGCACATTTCCTAATTTGTGATTATGTTTCTTTTCCTTCCAAGAAGCACTGAACATCTATTGTAAATGACACAAGCAGAGAACAGTAAAAACATGCCCTAAAGTGGCACAAATTATCTAAGTACATCAGTGCTGCTTTTCCACTGAACAAGGACATCCAGCATAAGATTAAGTTACATTTCAGATATTAAGGAAAGCTCACAGGCCAATAGGAGAAATAATATTGCAGATGACAAAATTATTACCTTTTTGTTTTCTAAGACAATAAATATCTTTGATTTCTAATGTTAGAGTAGGACTGGTTTAGGGGAAGCTGAATTAGGAGGTGCTGCCATTCCTTATTCTGCACAATATATTAAAAACTCTCTCCACTCTTCAAAGGTTCTCTTGCCCATGTTTAAATGTCAAAGTTTTCATGGAAAATCTCGCATCTTTAACTTGGTGCACACTGCAGAAGTTTGTCGAGAGCATGAGGGCAGAACCCTTGCAGAAACTGAGCAAGGTTTTTAAAAGATCTTTTCTATTCCTATCCTGGGAATTACTTGCTTGCTTTGGTTTTCTTGTGACCACTTCCACTAAAACCACCTATCACATTAGATATGTGAAACTGGTAACAGTGGAACAATTCAATTTCATGGAAATAACAGTCTGTGAAGAGAGTGAGCTTTAAGTGACAGTGTAAGAGCAGAAACCAAGAATGGCCTATTTAGGAAGTCACCGTAAAGCTTAGTCTTCACAAAAAGAGGGCAAATGTGGTAAGATAAACTATTTATAAACTAACTATCATCAGGGTGTGTTCTTCTTCTCTCTCTGGTAAGTTTCCCCTTCAGTAATTCTCCTCTTCTGCCTTCTAACTTTTCCATGAAGTCATCCCAATTTGCAGACTCCTATCCACAGTGTTTC
The DNA here is from genome assembly GCA_027560015.1 of Chloroceryle amazona. Taxonomy (NCBI): domain Eukaryota; kingdom Metazoa; phylum Chordata; class Aves; order Coraciiformes; family Cerylidae; genus Chloroceryle; species Chloroceryle amazona. Next base: position 39,153 of record JANHFX010017819.1, on the reverse strand, counting down.
CCTGCACTATTGATTCCCTGCACTACTGATTCCCTGCACTACTGATTCCCTGCTTTTTTCACTTCAGTTATATGTAGAGAAAATCTCCTGACTTCTATCAGACAGAGAAACTTTTCTGACAGACATTTTTCTCTCCCAACTTGATATTCTTGTGATAATACGTGGCAAGTAAAAACAACACTTTTTTGCATCACTACTTAGACTGGGGGTCTGCAAGGGATTTCTCCTGTTTTTTTTTCTTTGATTAGCAGTATCAGCAACAAGGTACTATTGCTGCTGACAGCTCTGTCTCTGTGACAGGCTGTGAACCATTCTGATGTACTTGCATCTTACCAACCACAACTGAGAAACCCCCATCTCAGATTGTCAACTCCTCACAGAGCAGAACTCGCCTCTCCCTAGAGACCAGTGCTGCTACATACACAACCCAAACCCAGCTCACAAAACCCATCCCCACCTCACCAACAGAGCCGGCAGGAAAAGAGATGCTGTTAAGAATTGTGACACTAGGTGAGGGGGTTGATGCATGCTCAGCGATCAGTCCTTGCCTAACTAACACGTTAGAGCAGCTCACGCAGACAGACAATATTAAAAGAGCAGACAGACACAGACAGTCTTTGGGGTAATGCATCAAAGAAAGGTGACAGACAGAGCAAGAATGCTTAAAAAGAAAATTTTGACCTCTACTATGTTAAAAAGAAATAACAATTGTCACTTTCTGCACATATCTTCCATCTCCAGTTACCCAGTGGGCAGGAATCTTTTCCACTGAGGGAGAAGCGAATTTTTTTGCATACCAGCTCTTGGTTGAGCAACCAGAGCAGCACCAGATGAAAGATTTGGTGAGGCTGAAGCACGGATGCCTGACATTATGGAGCAGATGCTTGTTTACCAAAGCGTAGTATGGGGAAAGCTTTGTAGTAAATAACAGAAGCTGACAGCACTTGGCATAAAACTGCCCCCTGCCCCCACCAAAAATACCAAACCCCAAACCAAACAATCTAAAAAGAGACAAAAGAGGATTTTATCTAATTTAATTTCTAATAGTAGTCTGGATGGTTCTGAGATCATCAAGATCTTGAAAGTGAACCAATTTTGCCAGCGATCCTGAGCTGTGGGAACCCAGATTTATAGCAAGCCTGTCTACCTCAAAAAAACTTTTCCTATTAGCAGATCCACCACTAGTGCGGCCAGATGAAATATTTAATCACTGTTTCAATCTCCTTCCCCTCCAGACTAAACTATTTCCTCGAATCACAATTTTCTTACATCATACAGAAAATTCTGCCCATCTTCTGATTTGCCTCTAGTATTCGATACAAAATGAATCCCATTACATTTTAATAAACCCCGTCCCGATCCCTTGAGGGTAAACTGAAGAACAAAAGATTATTTTATATTGTTTTCAATGCAATTGTTTTGTCAGTGTGAAGAATGCAAGCTCGGGCTCTAACATAACATAGGCACTCTGAAAATTCTTTTCCCCAGTCTGGGGGATATCCGCTGCGAGCTCTTAGGTTTTGCTCTGTTATTTCCTTGGATAGGCAGGAAGAAGAGTAATACCATCAAAATGTCTTTTTAAGAATTTCTTGGATGGTCTGCCCTTCATGAGATTTCAGCATCTGGTTCTTAGGTGTAAAAAGGTTCAAAAATTAAGAGGAAAAAATGAGAATGCACTATTCATCCCCTTATAAGGCGTACTCAAAAGTTTAAGACCCTTCATAATTTGACAAAGTTAATAAAATTTGCAGAAGCTGAAATGACAAACAGAAAACTCACACTGAAACCGGGCAGATTATCCAAGTCATGTCACCAGAATGAAATGCCAGACGATTTTTTGTGATGAATGAAAACTACTAAAAGCGAACTCTATATGAAATGCACTCCAGGAAATGCTTGCGGTCGTTGCAATGAAAACACCGAAGTTAGCGATTTGATACCTGATAAATGTTTTCTTCCGTTTCAGGCTCACGGATTGGCTCGTGTCCAGCCTCAAACACAATGTACTATTACACCAGCCGCCAGAGAGGAAAAGTCAAAGATGAAACAGAAGGGAAAAAGGCGATTTGGAATTCCACGTAAAAACATAGGCAGGCATTAAAGAAACAAGTTCAAAGTACAGGCTGGCAGCAGGACAACGGGGTTGTTGGAAAGTGCAGAGTAAGGTTGTTTCATATTTCATAAACTGGCAATGAATAGACCTAAATCTCCTCTAATGATCATTAGAGCAACTTCCTAATTCTTGCTCACTAGGGAGACCGCCTGTGGCCCAATATTAATTTTCTGAAGTCAACGTGAATTTTGCCTCTTTTACATAATGGCAATTATTTCCACAGATATTTATGAACTAGGAATAAAAAAGCTAAGTCCAAACTGGGAGAACAGGCTCGTGCTGATGAAACAAGGCCACGTGGCAAAAGGCTGCGACAATACTTCATTTTCAGGTTCTTGCATTATTCTGAAGAGCACAAAGTAAAACTCCTGAGATTATAAAAGGTGAATAGTAATTTAGGGCATCCTAATTCTTATCATCTTTCTTGTTGCACCTTAGGCGCTGTTCAGTATTCACTAATGGTTGAATCACTTTCTTTCAGCATGCCTCCCACTGACATGCCTAAGTGGAAAACCACAAAATCTCCAGGAAAAAAAAAGAAAGTAAACCATCATATGTTTTGTTCAGCACAAAAACATGAGAATGAAATTACATTTTTTTCTTCTTCACACTCAGTAGGGTACGGAACATGAATATATTGACATATTTCTGTTAATCATCTTTGCTCCCAGACATTTTTCTTGGATAAAACAAGACTTAGATTTCAGATCTATTAAATCACAGCCCAGTCGCCAACAAGGGAGTGAGTGTGTTTATACTTTCCAAATATTCACCCTCTGAATTAAATTCTGGCCCCATCGAAGACAAAACAGAATGGCAATTTATTATACTAGCAGAACAACATGGCACTTTCTTTATTCTCAAAGTAAGTCTGTATTCAGTTAGATTTTGTGTTCAAACACGGTGACAAATCTCATTTGGCAACTTAAAATCCAGACTCACAAGCCACACTTCAGGAAATATTTGCAACATATTTAATCTAGTATATCTATACTCCAACTGAAATATTCTACTCTATACAGATATATTGTGCTATTACTTACAGCTTAATCTCTCAATATGCTACTTTGGGTAAAAACCTTACAAGTTTCTCAGAAGACCTAGCTCAGTAAATTTCAAAACATCTTGTTAAAAGTTTTGGCTATTTGAAGATAACATACATCTAGTCATTTCTGAAACTCCACGGCCATATAGCTTCAGAAATTACCTGGTATACAGGATCTTCTACATCTTCTTCCAAAATTGTCTACAGCAAAGTAAGAGGACAGGCAGTAAAAGCAAAGAACATAAACAGTAGAGATAAAAGAACTGCATTCAGAAATTAAAGGACAGCAAAGAAATCAGCAAAATGGGCAGGTAAGTATATAGTTTTCTTTCTTTAGGATACAGATAAAGTCACATTATTGCACCACGTAACTTTATTCGAGTTTCATCTGCGTTTAACAATCTGCACCTTATTTGACTCGATTCAAAGACACACATTTAGAAGTATATCCAATCTTCCCTAAAGTAATAACACTGTTAAAAAACCTGGCTTACAACACACTGACCTTCGTTAAAGTTTTCCTTCTGAATTAGAAGAAACACTATGCAGGAAATGAACAGATCATTTCCAGTTGCTAAACACGATCCTGATATCCCAAGTGATAACCTCCATCACTGTTTAATCCTACTTCTGAGCTCACGATGGCTGTGAGGTTCGTATTTGTCCAGTTGAAGCTAGCACCGTTCAAACCCATTGCTGTTAAGAAATGCTCAGGACGCTCAGTGCCTCTTTGGAGCAACTTTGGGGGATACTTCAAACCATACTTTTCTTGGCAGTAGTCTAAGCTTATGCGTGTACCTGGTATACCGCTTGTTCACATTGTTTGTCCTTTTGTGCCTTTTTTTCCATTTCTTCCCTTTGCTTCAGTTCGTAGATGAGCTGAAACAGGTCTCGCAAGTCCAGAATTACAGGTTCAGCCTATGGAAGTGAAAACAGGGAGGAGAGTTTCTACAAGGGAAAATATATACCTCTCAGATCCCATCCTGCTCACAGAGCAGCTACAACTGCAGAGAACTTTATCATAGAGAATTAATTTCTACCTTAGCATCCAGGCTCGGGATAATATCTATTGAACTAACTGCATTTGCCAATTAATGATAATTACAGTTAAGAATATAAAAGGCATTAGAATATAAAAGGCATATATATGAATTTAAAAGGGTATTAATTAGCAGCTTCTCATACAATGGAATTATAGCAGACTATATAAAAAGTAGCTTTTTGGTATCAATCACTTTCTGTTTAAATGAGTATGGGAATATAAACAAACTTATCCATATCCAGTCTAGTTTAGTTAGGAAGGAAAACAATAATTATTAAAAATACATCATGAAAAGTCAGAAGTAGTGAAATACATTCCCTTTTTGCCAAGCTGGTTTCACCAATTTGCTATTTGAGAACATCTAAGCAGACACTTGTGACAAATTTAGCACAATCATAAACAACACAAGACTGGCCTCTTGAACAGCTCCTTATGAACCCAGCTTTTTCTATTGAGTTCCACTCTAGAAAATGACAGTGATTTGCTACTTACTGCCTGGGCTGTTTTTATTGCCACAAATCTATGATTTCCCTCCTTTCCACATACGTATCCAAACGCTCGATGGTCTGTGATATCCTTTGCGATGTATGAAATTTCATGAACTGCATGGTGGTGCTGTAGTAGCTATTAAAAAGAAAGACAGTGAGAAATATCCATCAAAATGGTCCATAAAAAAAGCAGTTAAATTTCTCCTTCATCAATGCCTTACCTGGATCCCAATACACCTATGGAATTAAAACAAGTAAACATAGCGTGGTATCAAAATCAATTAACATTTGAACTCTTTAAGCCTATTGTCTTTTCAAAATCTAGCCAGATCTGACTTGCTTTAGTAATTGGACTGAAAGTTTCAATTGAAGATGGTTCTTGATATATTTTGGTGAGATATAATTCCATAGAAGACACCACGTTACCTAGTTACTACCTACACGGGATGCAGTCAGTATTTGGAGGAATATAGAAGCAGCAGCAGCTACCTGTAGCTTTATCCAGGGTGACTCTGGTGTGCAAGGGCTGCCGAGTTAGAGCTGAGATACCCAGCATCTCTAAGACTTGCTTTATCTCTGCAACACTGAGCATCAGCCAGCAAGCAATATTTCATTTAAAGCAGTAACAGAACTCCAAACATTTATTTTCCCCAGAAAATTAATGGAAATGCAATTATTCAACTTGAAATAAATGCTAAATGCAAAAGTTCCCATTTCAGTTAGAATCCCACTTTGGTTAAGTGGAATAATCGTAAGAGTCAATTTTGTTTCAACTGAATGAGTAAAACTTTCCCCAGAGCCAGGACATGATGCTGAGACTCCTATAAGCACATCCTGGAGTGCCAGAACCTTTCTTGCTTCTGCCCAAGCAGTATTTTATTAACAAAGCAATTCTTAAGCATTTCGACTTAGAATGATGTCCTTGAAAAGTATATCTAAACCAATCTGTTAGTTTGAATTTCTACCTTCTGATATATTGACCTGCTCATCTATCATCTAGGGATAATGCTATTTCTGAGAGCAGACAAAGCCTCAAAAAGAATTCTTTTGAGGTCCAGATTCCTGCTGGTTTTGAGAAAAGCACATTTTGAAAATCAGCGTGGTACCCAGGCAATCTCTAAACAATCAGTTATTTTTAGAGTTTAAAAAAAGCTCAATGTGTTAAAATTCAAAACCAGAGAGTGTGTGTAGAAATGAAAAGGCTGAGTATGTGCAGGGCGAGCGACAAGAGGTGAGACTCCTGGAGTACATGGCTGGAAATTCAAAAGGAGAGGCAGCACGCAAGAGACAGATGAGTACTTATAAAACAAAAGACTGCACACGTTTCATTTTCATTTTGCAGTAAATGACTCCTAACTTCCCAAGATCAAGATTATTCGCTCGCAGAAAAATGGAAGTGTTGCCATTGGCTTCAGGCTGAGTGTGGCTAAGCTGAAGGTGCACTTCAAACTCTCCCAATGTGCTACGTATTTAAAATTAATGATGGGATCTTACTTAGATAATACAGGGATATTGATTTATAAGGTTTCTCTGAAAACCAAGTTGGATGCTGTTACCATGAGATTAAACATTCCCATCTCTCTATTCTGCATATGACAGGGAACATTATCACTGGCACCTATTAAATCAAAGTTCTTTGACATTGCTTTATTGATTGTGAGACAGCGTTCTTTACTGGAATTAAACTGTGATCAGATTTCTTCCTTGTGGAATCAAATTTGAAGATCATTCTACCATGGAAAAGTATCACCCACAACATAAGACAGCAGATGGAAACACTCCAATTTATTTGGGAACCCTCATTAACCGTTCAAAAATCATTACATTTTTAATGGTTATGATATTTTACATACTGTTTCAGTAAAGTACAAATTAAGTAAAGGTGACTGCTACATTATCCTCTTACATATTCTACTGTATGGAGAGTTTTTCATTTGTTTGAGGGATACTGAGTTGGAACACGCTCATAAAATGCCACGTTGCACACACCTGGACTCAAATACAGACACAAACGCTCCCTCAAACCTGCATTTCCACAGCCCTCAATTCATCTCATGTGTCCTTCCTACATATTCCAACACTCTGTTGTAAATATTCATTAATGAATGCCCGAGTCTTTGCTCTTGCAAAGCAGAAATGAGATCTACCACCATAAAAGGCCAGATCAGAACTGCATCCTTTCTGTAAATCTTTAAGGCTGCAGCCTGCCCAGCACCCCCATAGCCCTTCAGAGCAGTGAGACCTGCACTAAGACAACAGGATGGACAGGATGAGGAGAAACAGCATCTCATCGGCCACCCAACAGAGACCCACAATCCGGACTGGCTATAAAAAGCTGCTCTTTGCATGTTTTGATTTGCTTCTGATGCATTTGCACAGATTAATCTGTCCCGTAAAATGAGACCAACCTATAGAAACATCATCTTTACTGTTACCCCCTCAAGACTTGATATGAACGGTCCTGAAAGGAAATGAAACAAAAGCCACACAAAATTGCTTATAGCAGAACTGCTGGTCAGTGCTCGACAGTTAATATTCTCCAGCTGATCTGCCCCTCTTTCTCCCCAGCCACTTTTTATTTGGTTTTATTTTTAATACCTTCAAGGTTTTACCATGACTTAATCCTATCTCCAGTGGGTCAGAAGCACATAAAAGAATTATTTCATAACTCAGGGATGTTTACGACACCCCCATATGCCCATGTTGATGGATTCCATCACATGGGACTTGATATTTTTACTGTATCTTTGCTGAGCACTGCTACGAGCCATTTACCAATTCGTAAGTGAGGTATCAAATTGTTTTGGAGGGCTGCAGTACGACAGAACAAATTATAAAGAAGACTTAATTTATATTATGGTTCAATACAGTCAATTAAATATTGCACAGATTAGAAAGTAATTTAACATTTAAGCTTCAGTTGTTAAACAATTCCACTGTACATAGTGTCCAAATTATTTTAGGTCTCCTGTGACTTTAGTTACTGTTGCAAACTTTGAGGATTTTAAATGGAAGCACAGAAAAAGTCTCAAAGTGGGTGACTAAGAGATTCTTATGGTGCAGTCCTTCTCTTTAGGCTAAATATGATGTCATTATTGTATTTCATTCATACACTAAGTTTAACACCAGGAAAAAACTTAAAGAAGTTCAAAATATCCACCCCCACCAGGGCTGCTGTCATCCCCTGAAGTCCACTCCAGTTCCTCCCACTAGCCATTACTGTCCTCTCTTTTCTCCATTCTATCCCCTGCTTCTCCTCTTCCCCCAGGTTGCTCCCTGTACCTCACACTGAATTGATTTAGCTGCCTCTGAGATCTGTAGCATTTCTAATTTCCCTCAAGCTGCTTGGCACCTATCATAAATTTTTTCACCCCTTATCCTCATCTTGCCCCTTTATTTCCATGCTGCAGCCTCCAGTGCCACTAAATCAATTAAGCCAATCAATTAAGTACTTGGAGGGTCCAGCAATCATGTCAAATATGTGAGTTAGATGGCATGAGAAAGTCACTGCTTTACTATCGCTATTTCTCTTTTAATGAGGTTGTCTATTTAGTGGAGCCTGGGGCACAATGTTAAGAGCCACAACAAAAAAATATCCTGCAAGCTGCAAAGCCTCCTGTAAAAGCTGCCCCGCCGCCAGCAGAAGCGTGTACCACACGATATTATATGCATAAGGACAAGTTTCACAGGGATTTCAGCTGCACAGCCTTTCACCTTGAACAACTCCACGGTGAGCCTGTTTTCAGATGGGTGCTATCACTGACAGCTCTGCTGTTACCATTTCCACGCCAGCGACACTGGGATGTGGGTGACAGGAGCAGTCATGAAACACGTGGCCAAGACGGTCACTTCTGATCACAAAAGAGCATAGGCTGAGCATCCTACCATGGTGTGAGAACTGAACCCTTCCACTGAAGGAGGCTGAACTATGTACCACCTATATACTACATAGCTAAAATCTTCAGCTCCAGCCCTGAATCTTTTTGACCCAAAGTCACTCATGGGGTTTGGGCTGAGCACTAGGTTATGAACTTGGCATCTAAAAAATTAAAAAAATAAATAAATCAAGAATAGGAGCAGAAAAGGCTGGAGTGTCCTCTGAGCCTGAAGGGACCTCTCATATGGCAGCCTCTAAGCATGTCTCCAGAACGATAAGAAAATAAATCTGTCTAATCCCTGTGCTTCTTCCAGACACACTGATTTTGCAGACAATAACCTCAAGAAAGACTTTTCCTACTGCCAACTTCTAAAAGGCGTTTCAGTGCACAAGCTTTGCAATAAAAACACTTGGCACATAAAGCACACTTGCTGATTATATGCAGATCAAAGCTCGGTCTACGTATCACAGAGAGGCACATAAAATATGGTGCTGATAAAGAAAAGAACTGGGACAGATTTAGCCTCAGTCATCACAGATTCAGTCACTCCAGGGGGTCAGCAGTCTGGCTGTGACACAGCAAAGCACCCAAAAGACATGTAAATTTAATTTTCTCTTAATAACAATAATAATAATAAACTCTTAGGAGCCATTCTCTTCCTGCAACTGAGAAGAGTGAAGCAAAAAAAAAAGATGCTGTGACTTCCCAAGCTTAGACGGCAACGTGCAGCTGAGTGAGGAAGGATGAAAGCCAGGGAGTGTAATCATACGTGTAGGGATAAGCACATCTTCAAGTGAAGAGCTTGATGAAGCTCAACCTGTACACTCCACTTTGCCCTATATAACAGCAAGCACTTAGTGAAAGGACCCTGAGTAGGCGCTTGCTTGGTTGGACTCAGGCAGAAAGCTTCAAAGGGTGCTTCAGCCTCAACTAAACTCTGAATTAGTCCTTACCCCTTCCTTTGCTTGATGAATAAAAGTATCCTGCTACTGCCTGTGCCTGTATCTTACCTGGCGAGTAAGAGTGGCAAATTCTCCAGGCAATCAGGAGTGTCCTTGTTTGTGCCTTCTGTGATAGGCATCGTAGAATAGTTTGGGTTGGAAGTGTCCTTCAGAGGTTGTCTAGTCTACCCCCCTGCATCGAGCAGGGACATCTTGGAGACACACAATGTTCTATGCATCAGGGACACACACAGGGGTGCTCTCCACCAGTCTAGAGCTGTCCTCACCCAACATCCCCAGTATACCCTGGGGGTCAATTAAGTTAGAGGGACTTGACTTTGCCAGCACAGCTGTCTAATTGTGATGAATGGATCTATGATATTGAGCTCACTGGATGTTCCAAGAACCTAATTTGTGAAAGAGAACACCACTAAGGTAATAAACTTTGGGCTGGCTCTCATAATTTGTAATAATGTCTGACAAAGACCAGATACGAATTTAGTTACTGTTATTGTCTCAGGAAGCAAATGCTAAGTTGCTCATGCAGAAGATCCATTTATTTGATATATGAATTTGGGGAGGAACAAAACAAAACTGTAACGCATACATGGCCAATTTGGTACATTCACTTCAAAGGCTTTTCAATTTTTTATTGTACCAGGAGTGAAAGCAGCTAGCTAAATCTAAAACCCCTGTAGAATTACTATTAATCTCAAGTGATGTTTTAAATACGTCCTTGCAAATATTGTTCCAGGACAAAGAAAATCCTAAAGGGCAAGGAGCTATTTTCATAGACCTTTGGAAAAACAAATGTGCTACACTAAAGCTGTGATGCTGGACCCCCCTCGAGTCTCATACTATTTTCTTACTGTTTCTGCATCAGACACAGTCATTGCTTTATCAGGATGGTTAAACAAAGAAGGATATGCACAGCAACACCAAGAAGCATGGCTCAACCACATCTGCTTTTCTCTCTCCCTGCCTTGCTTTTCTGTCCTGGCAGTGGGTGCCACACAGGGTTTGTCTTCCAGAAGAGCTGTCAGGCAGAGCTGTCCTCACCTTTTACTTAAATGCACTCAGCAGAGCCTTTCATAGCTTTGATGCAAGGATGCTGCCTTGTTTTCTACTACTTACTCCTTTTGTTGACCCTTACTTGTCACAACTTCTGTGCACAGCATGTCTTCTACTGCTCTTCCCTTAATCAAAACTGAACTTCCTCATTACTTCATTCTCAGCACCACTCAGCACTCAGCCTTACACATGTACAGATTACACTCTCATGTGATGTAGACTTTAAAATGCTTCCCAGTTCCTGTATCGTTCACAGGAGAGCATTTGGCTAATTAAAGATCCCAGAAAGCTATAAAACCATCTACAAACCAACTCAGCTTCCTAAAAAGCAAAGACACAATCAAAAAATTGGATTCAGATCCATATTTTGACTACCTAAAAAGGAAAAAAAAATACTCAGAGCTATGCAGAGCAGGGTCTAGGAGCCATATGCAGTATTTTAAGATAGCCAGACTTCACATATCAAGGTACTCAAATTAATTAGTGCTTTGCCTCACCTATTTTGCAACACTCCCTGTAAAACCAGCAGGAATGCTGCTGCTTGCTTCGCTGATGCAGAATTGGGATGGGAAACACAAAGGATTGAGCAGTATTAGGTACTAAATGCTGCTTTTTCTAGAGGAGTGCTCCAGTGTAGGGCCACGTTAGGCACTGCTGTAATTCCACAATTACCACCAGGTGCTGGGTAGCACAACGGGAGATGCTGCTCCAGCCCCTGGGCTCTGTGACACATGGATGTCAGCACGCTGAGCGTACAGAGCATAAACCACAAAGGTTATGAGTACAGTGATCTCAATTAGGAAGACAGCTTTTATGAACAGCGTATATATTAACTGAAGAACTATGAGAATCTGAAATTTATCAGTTATTCAACTGAAAGACTGGGATAAAAGCAGGTATTTGTGTTTGCAACAGCTGGCATAAATAAGAGCATCCAGTGGTAACTGCTGTCTTCCCTCCTCCTTCTGCAGGGCCACTTATGACATACACTAAGTGGAAGAAAAGGCATTTACTCATTCCATGGAACTATCAGGTTGAACAAAGATCTGCCAACTTTGCTGTAAACACAACATGCTCCTGAAAGCAGAACATCATCCACCGATTTTAGTGCCAATAGAGATCTATTACTATCATCTCCCAAACTCCAGGTAACTTGAAAAGTAAACCTTCCAGTAGTTTCCCTCTCCCATTACATTGACAGCGAAGGTCATCTGTCTCCCTTGCATCTGACCCCAGCAATAGGAGAGGTTAAACAGCCCACAAGTTAGCAGAGGAATCCAGAAGCATGGTCGGTAGCACGGCTATTACCAGAGCAAACAGAAAATTGCCGAGCAGATAAAAGGAGCTGAAGAGGAAGGAAAATCACCAGCACACCTGGGGCATGATGCTGCCCCGGCAGCTCCAAGAGGAAGGAACAGCAGATTGCAAAAGGGACGTAACTTTCCATTACAGCACCCGCTGAAGGTCCCCCACTGCTCTCTGGGGAGGTTTCAGTGCATCTGAGCTGCCTGTGCTATTATTATGTCAGCATTTCTCTGGCTAAAACCTTTCCTGAGCAGTTTGAAATCCAACCAGTATAATGCTGCACCTGCTGAAAAGGGGCTTGAATTTTTTTTTCTAGTATTTTTTGCTTTCATTTTTCTAGTTAATGCATTAACCTGGCTTAAAAATATCAGTAGTTGCAAACAACCCCCCCACCTCAAGCAACTCTGCATTGTGGGTGCTCTTCCACAAGGCAAAATCACAACTGGAATCATATAGTGTGGCTTTCATATCCCAATTTATTATCTGAATCTCAAAAGGGAGTGATTATGGGCAAACAAAGCCCAATATAACTCTGTAATAGACTTTGAGTTTTCTGCCCTGGGACAACACCTCCTGGGAGGGATGCAGTGCAGCTCCACTATGTAACGGGATCTGTAACAACAAACATTCTTAAAACCAGAAGCTGATTTTGAAGTTTTTAGCAGAATTCATCCCAAATTCTGCTTAAGCATACCAAACAATAAAGCTAAAGGAGATCAAAAGTGTTTACATAGTAATTTTTACTACAACAGCTCTATAGGCAGATACCTCCCCATATGCAACGGAGGCCAAACGGCAACTGGGAAGATGCATAGAGTGATATTCCCCGTACCATAACACGGAATGCATGTGGCAGGACCTCCCTTTCTTAAATCCATCCTGGGCTGCTTGGCTTAAACAACAGAAGGCTGTAAAGAGCCAAATGAGACCATCCCTAAAGTCATGAAATCTAATTTTCTGCCTTTCTGAAAGCAATCAACTTTTTTTTACCCTTCCCACACTGAAAAACACAAGTTCCCCCAAGTTACTTCAGTTTGGATAAACCATCTGGAAAAGCTTTAATTTATCTGCATGCCAGTTAGCATTAGAAATATTACAAGGCAGCTGGTGCTGAACTCTACAAGAAGAGTGAACTGGGCTGTAGATCAGAGCACTTGCAGATGAGAGGAAGGAGAGAAATTTCAGCCCTCCTCTGTACGCCAAGCGTTAGGAGGAAAGACGTAAGGTTCAAACCAAAACTCTAGATCCCCAAACCCTCAGACATCCCAACGTGCAAAATCACACCCGAGTTTTGACTTTTTGGGTTTCTTTTTTTTTTTCACAGTGACAAAGCTGTGGTAACACCCAAGGCTTTTACAATCTTCATGCAGCAAACTGGGCACCTGTAAAATGCATCGCTGTGAGCCTGTGGCTATTAAAAATCCCCGTGGAGCAATCCGAGCCATCCAAACTGCCTAGGGCACAGTTTGGAAGGCCAGTAAGAAATGAATTACAATAGTCAATAAGGTGTGCAATTACAGCACTACGTTCTTCTGACATTTACATTTTGCTAACTCTCAAATGTTAGTTATGAAATGTGTTATTGTTTCCCTTTTGAAGAATCAGAAGGCTATAAACACCTTATATGAGTAATAAGCATGGTTTTTAAGTCCCCTGTTCTGCCATAATCTAATTAGATATGTTTCCTGCATGTAGAACAGTAAATGCCACGTCTTACTATTCATATTTACCAGTAGAAAGAGGGGGAACTGTCAAGCGACAGAGCAAGACTCCCAGCCGCTCAGTTATCTCTTGCAGGCAGCAGCTGCAGATGATGCACACAATTCCTGTTCCATGTAAGACAGACCCCAGATGTCACCAGTTTCAAATCTACATGGAAAATTTGCCTTTGCTGCATTTCAGTATGCTTTTTATTGTTATTACTTAATATTTTTATCATGGCAGTCCTTAGAAGTCCTCAGCATGGTCTAAGACCCAACATTTATTACAAAAAGTTCCCATAAATGGGTAGTTCTTATTCTGAAAAATGAATTAAAAGATAAACCCAGAGAGTTTATACTTTAATTCCTAGGAAAGCTAAGGGCCAGATGCTCCTTGGGACATCTCTGAGATGCATGACTGCAGTAGCTCCTCCCCATAAACCCTCAGACATGGACAAGTCCTTCAGTCCCTGTCCTGGCAGATGCTCTCCATCGCTCCTCTGCCCCTTCCTCCCAGGTGAGGACACTGTGGGGAGCCTACCCCTGACATGGCAGAAGGCATGGCTGATTTGACCTGTGCAACCATTCCCCAAGGCACACCTCTCCAAGGCCACAACAAAAACAGCTGGCAGCCAGAAGGACGATGGATCTATAAGCCACCAGACAGGGTGTTCTCTTTCCAGGCATATGACAGGGGGTAACTGTAAGAGGCAGCACAGATCTGCATGACAGGCTGTGATCACAAGGTACCAGCAGTCTCAGCACCATTGCATTTTAGCAAGTTTCTAGCATAGGAGTGTTTTAAGAAGGGATCTGGAGAAAAAATAAAAGGGTACTGAATAAATCCATGCAAAAAATTCCTCCAAAGTATGATGGGCAGGATGGGAAGAGGCTCAGAGTCATTTATTTGAAAACTGAATAAATGAATGATGGTTGGTGCTGTGGAATGACTCCCTGAAAGTGAATAAAGAGCAAAGACAGCCACGAAGAGCCTGGGAAAAGAAAATACTCAGGCAATAGGCTGATAAAATAGAGAAAGATTCAGCGTAGGAATGCAAAGAGAAGTGTGACATAATGAAAAGAATATGCTGAGACAGCAATCTTGGCAGTCACGATGGATTTCAAAAATAAAAGTCGTATTTGTCAAGGACAAAGAAGAGGATAACAACTGAGACACAAGACGAAGAGAGGCAGGACCTTGTTTTAACTGCAAGTATGAGAATAAGTGCTGTATTTCGAAGCAGTGGGAAGAATCTGCACGATCTGGAGTTACCCTGGATGTGACAATCAAAAACAACAGAGTCAAGAAGGCTGCTGAATTTACAGAGCTGAATAATAGATGATGCTGATATCTTCCTTAGCACTCTGAAAATGAAGTCAGAGAAAGACCTTTGGGAGTCAAGATTAAAAGGCTCGGTTTAGCAACGTTAATCTTGAACTGTTGGCTACACATGTAAGGAGAGTGCTGGTGGGACAGGTCAAGATTTGGACAGAAGGAGACAGGGTCTCATTTAGTTTGACACAACAACCGAATTTATATTTGCAAATGAAGGAACTCTGATAAATAGCATAGCAGGAAGAAAAAGAGATCAAGGACAGAGAGCACCCTGGAAATCCCAGAAGAAAACTGCAGGAGAGAGAAAGAGAAATTAGAAACATGGGGGTAAAGTCCAGAGAGGAGAGTCAGAGAGGCTAGGAGAAGGACTTTATTCAAAATCAGCTGATAAAATAAAAAGAATGCTAATGAAGCACTCCACATGAGATCAGCCATAAAGAGGAACTTTGAAAAGATCAGTTTCAAAGAAAATGAAGAGGACAAAACCCACCTCTGGAAGCCTCTGGTCTGGAGCTGGAAGAAGCCCCACCAACAATCATTAACAACTGAGACCATTAACAATCTCCTGGCCAATGCCACGCTCTGGCAGACAGGAAAATGCAGTCTCCTGATCACACCATCTCCCGACTCATGCAGTGTGAGAGGAGAGCAGATAAAATTAACTACTTCTTTTATAACTATTTTTAAATATTCAGAGACACTCAGTGATAGAGATTTGACAGTTTGACATTTTCTCTGCTCCAGCATATGTGCTTTGGGGAATAACTACAGATCCAAAATCGTACCTCGATTTTTGGTCAAGGATGCCAGAACCAACAGATTTCCAGTAAAGTCAAGAATACCTTTGGTACATTTTATATGAGGCATCTTCTGCCAACAGTGAGAATTTTAATCTTGCTAAAATTTTCTTTCAGCCAACTTTAGCTGTCCCGTTAGCAATCTATCAGCACAATTAACACTGTCACTCACATCAAATGGAGAAGAGCAGCAAACCCAGGGGTTATCAGCACAAACCTGATAAAGCGTTTTCCATCTTGTTCTGAGACTTTATAGAAGCTTTAGCCACAACTTGAGAAAAATCCGTGCATTATAAGGTCAAGAGAGCTTAAAAGATCAGGAAGATGGGCAAGATGTAGGCACCTGAACCAGTGGCTGCATCGTATCAGAGCCGTAACATTATTTCACTAGAAGAGAACAACCTGAGGCCAACGGGATTATCACCACCCATTACACCTATTATGTATTTGGACATCATTAAGAGTTAAAGAAGCAGCTCAATCACGAGTTCTGTAGCCAGCAAGAAAAGGTAAATTCAGGTTTTTGTACAAAATGCTACAGGTAAGGTCTGGGCCCTCTTCCATGGAGCAGGGAGGTATTACCCACTGAGTACCACCTTCTCCTGCTCTGGACCAGTGGCATAATCCTCCTCAAAGGTAAGAAAAATTAGAGTAAGGGATAGATAACAGGAATGAGAAGAGATAGTGAAGATGAGGTATATATATATTTATATATACAGTTTTCCTTCCTGGATTTCACACTGACAGCCTGAAGAAAATGGCTACAGATGAAATTCATAAACCATGAGTAACACACTGCAATACTTCTCTGCTACACTGTAATCCCATCAGACTTTTACAGTATTTCTAGAAACTCTACAAACTTTTTACTTAAAGCCAAAGAGTAATTTAGTTACTTTCATCTTATTTTTCTTTCAGTGCCTGTGTGTTCCATTGAAGTCAACAGGATTTTGTCATTCCAAACAAGAGTTCAGAAGTATACCTTATCACATGAATTTAAAAAAAAATGTTTTCCTGAGTATTTTATAGAATTTAATTACTATTTTTAAATACATTTTTGGAAAGTAGCTTATGGTAAACAAAGATTTATTGTTACATAAATAAACAATGAGACAATTACAGCCTCTTCATGGAGCCCCTATTAGTCATGCACATCTAATGAAGCACTACTAAGCTATCACAGGGAGATAGCCTGATGTGTGTGATTAACAAAATAATATTCATAAATAGCTAATGAACAATGATGGTCCTTCAAAAATTATGCATATCCTGCTATACTGAGAGCTGTGGGTTTTGTTGCTTTCCAAGGAACACATTAACCACTGCCTTTCACCCTAAAAAGGGGAGCATTTCAACAGCACAATGCAGCTACTGCCTTTTTTTGCTTCCTACAGACCATGCTTTTGAAAATATAGAAGTATTCTCATAGAAGTCTACTAGTGAAGAATACATTCCAGCTTGTGCTGTACTGCGTTTGAAGGATGACATCCTGGGATGTCACCACGGTGCAGGAGGAATATGACAGAACAAATGGTCAAAAAGTATTTTCTTATAACATGCAGCCGTGAAATCTCTGGAGCAACATTAGGTAGAAAAAGTCTGGATTTAGTAATAATTGTGGTAGATTTTTTTTATGTTAAAAAAAAAAAAGGAATCCCCTTGGGTGAGGTATATATTTGGCAAACATCTTCTGCAGAAGGCAAGTGGGATGAATGGCCAACATAAGACAGCAGACAAAAAAGGCACATTTATGAGAAAAAAAGAGGGTCAAAGCCGATATTTAATGACAATCTTTGGTATACAACAGGAGAAAAACATCCCGTTTGTCAAATTAAATAGAATTTTGGATTATACAGCTGATGTTGGGACCGTGACAGCAGAACAATTTGCCATGTCCTGCCTACGTGAGCAGGCTCCTCCAGCAGCTGAGCGAGTCTCGGTACACACAGATTACAGCCCTGCAAGGTGAACTCTGCTGATCAAGGCCCTTCTATCCCATTCTCACTACATTGACAAGTGGTATGAAGGGACTTATTTAGATTAATCGATGCAATAGAACAATGAAACCTAAGAGAAGAATGTTATTATTTCTACTGCAGTGCTACAGATGAACCAAACTGTATCACTTCTACAGGGCAATCTCCCAGCAAATCTGTCTTGTATTTTTCTTGGTGAGAGAAATTCTTCCCAAATGATATTCCACCTTCATCCTAATCTGCTTCATGGATAAATTTACTCAAAGGGCAGAATTCCTGATGGCTGGAATAACAGCATTATTAAAATCAATATTTTTTTTTGATGAATAGAAGGTCTGGAACATATTAAAGAGAGCTATAAAGTACAGGGGGAAAAAACCTTATCATTTTCAGTAGTAGCCAAACTACAGCCTTTCACCTGTAATGAATTATGGAGCAATTTCCCTAAATCATCTGTATGGAGTCAGCTATGACACTGCCAATTTAAAAAAATTTGCTAGTTTTGAGATACAAATTGACTTTTTATTGTGATAAATTAAAATCCAATAGTAGCCTACATGATACTGAAGATACAGAAGCCTACATTTTTCCAGAATATTTTTTCTCTTTCATATCACATAGGACTGCCACTGTGGCAGACAAGATAGCTATAACCAATGATAAAAATTACCTCTCTAGAGAGGTAAATAACCTTTCTAAATAAGCAATAAATGAGCACCGTGGCTTGCTGTGACTTTGGGGAATTTCAAAATCATGGGAACACAAAAAAAAGCACCGTGGGACAGGGAGGGCTGTTAAAAGAGCAGGAAGCAAATGCAAGTTTTTCCAGGCTGTTCCCTATTAATTTATTTTCTTTTCCCTGTAGCACAAACATCAACATCAGTCTCCAAAGCTTATAAACTCTAAGTTGAACACAGATATCAGAAGATCCGTGTGAGTAAAACATTTTTGCAACCTTTTTTGCTTCCTTCCTCTCAGACACTCCTTGGGTCTGCCCATAACCCATTGCTGATGTTTATCAGGGTATGCCAGATGTTGAGATGGTACCAGAAGGAATGGCAATCAGATAACAACTGTAGGTCTGCAAAGTGGAGACAGCCTGGATGACAGAAATTAGGAGAAGAGCAGGACAAGGACGTGAAACTTTGGGACATGGAGAGACCCAAGCTGGGCAAAAAGCTAAAGGGATGGCAGAGGAATTCACACACTCCTGCTTCAAAACTTGGCATGGAAAGCACGATTCTCCTGCTTTCAAAACACCAGGTAAAAACTGATGTTGACACATTCCTGTGTCACAGTCCTGCTTCGGGAAGGACAACTCAATACTTCTGTCCGTCACTCTGGCAGCTCACGGGCAGACATCTGCAAGGTGGATTTAAGGGTTTCAGTCTAAGCCTCGGCGAGTGAGCGACAGGGTTACTGTAAGGATAATATAGTTCTGTCAGATTTAGAGTATAAGGTGTCAAAGTTATGAAATGAAGGAGTCTTTTTCTTATGTCCTCCCCTCCCTACCTGCAGCTGGGAGAGTGTGGAGGACACCATAGGAAAGGCAGTTTGGCAAAACCACACCTTTGTTTCTAAACACATCCCCTTTTCCTTTTTTATTTCATCAAAATAAATCCTATGTTTGTGAAACATTCAGAGACAAATACCAGAAGACAACTCTCTCTTTTTTCTTTACTTTTCCCAAGAGAATATTTTAGTCTTAGGTAAGTAGCTGTGGCCGCAGCGCAACTTGCAGATGGAAAAGAAACCATTCCCATACTATCCAGAGCATTACATTCTGTTCTGTGCTATTCTCCAGCCAAAAAAAGATAGTTCACTGCATAGTTAAATACTATCCTGATATTGATTTATTAGAGGACCCAACCAAGACTCTGCTGGCAGCCCTAATCCTGACATTCCCTATCTTCTGAGCCCAGGCTGTAACCTCAGCAATGTTCTCTTAAACACTGCTTTTGTAGGAATACTTTACACATGCTGTACACAACACATTCCAAATGAGCTTTTCATTACCAGCTACTTGTATTATGTATCAGTCAGCTCAATGACATTGATTTTCTAATAATATAAATTAACTGGCAAAGATAATTTCATCTATCATCAGTAGGGGTTTATTTCTGGCATCGTGTTAAATAGTTAATCTTCCAAAAGATTAAATCAAGAGCTTTTTAAAATTCAAGGCAGAGCTTAAACTGCTGTAAAAATCTTCTTAATTAGGATTAAAACAGTTTGTGTGTTGTTGCTTTATGTATAAGTAGCAAAATGTTTTGCTTAGGTTTCTTCTTTCAGAGCAATTTAAAAAAATCAAACATGGTATTCCTATGGCAAAAAACTGTGGAAGGCAGGGAAGTCTGCAACCTCCTCGACCAGATCCTACTGGAGAAGTTGCTGCTTGGCAGCCTCAACCAGCAACCTCAAACTTTCCAGTATCTTCTACCTCCAATTCCATACCATATATACTTTTTCGACTCCTGACAATACAAATTCTTATGGTGACTGCTTATCTCCCAGACCATCATCACTGTTCAGAGAAGATGATCACATTATGGTGACCACAACTGCATCCATGTGCAATTATGGACCTGAGAGAAATTCTTATGATTCCCCTGGGAAATCTTCAGGGAAATCCCAGCTAAGAGTGAGGCTTTACAGTAAACCACCTCCCCATGCTACACTTTATACTTCAGTCTTCTAATGGCTTGCTCTGATCTGTGCTAACCATTTATCAAGCTTCTCAGATGCTTCATGTGTTCTTAACACTGGTGAGATATTACTGCCCAGCTAGGAAATGCTCTTAAAACACAACACCCATGAAAAGAATCAATTTTGTTCCATCACATGATTCTTTTACTTACCCCTGTCTTTTCATCAAAGATTTTGATTCCCCCAAAGGAGACTGTTAAGAAGATCTTTTGTTTATGTTCTCCTTTCGAGCGAGCCGCAGCAACAATTCCCTGTTGAAACAAAAACAGTTGGGCTGGTTTCATTACTCTTCTAGATGCCATAGCAGAGCACAAAGATTTGCTTGGGAGCAGTTCACCAGGTTTCCAGGAAAACATAAGAGCTTTCCAAGAACACTCCCCCTCTTACTTCTGCCATCCTCCCTTTTTTCAAGGTATCACATCTTATGATACCCAGACAGCATTTCAGATGTGCTCCTACTTCCAACCCCTGCACTAGCTAATCCTCCATGAAATTTGTTTTCACTGAAGCTGAAGGTCATTTCTAGCACACTTTCCCCAGCTAGAAGATGGTTTGTTCTCTTTCTTTTTTTTTCTCTCCAGAAAAAAAAAACCAAACAGCAAGCAGTGGAGGAAAAAATGCCAAGAATAAACAAATTGAGCTTTTTATAGAAGAATATTTTTCTCAAAATCAAACTATATCTTTGCTGTAAAAAATTAGTATTGAAATTTAATAAAAAAATAAAATTAGTAGGTTAGATTTTTTTCCCCCCTCATCTCAGACTTTTTAAGTGAACTTGTTGATAAGCATCTCCTGTATTAGCCTCCCACAGTGTAAATATAATAGTAACTGCTATTTCCACCGTTCTTATTACACAGACATGAAGATTAAAGAGAAAAAATGGAGGCAGTTGTTAAAAGTCACCCCAAAACTTTTCATCTGGTCTTAAAACTCATGTTGTTAGACATGAGGTTTCCAGAGCCCACAGCTTCACACTGTGCTGCCTTACACACCAACATGAATTTCTAATGCTCCCATTCCCTGCATGGTTTTAGGACCCTCACAACACTGTTTGCAAACAGGTGTCAGGCATCTGGGAGATGTGGAAATGATAATCCAGGAAAGAGAGAGACAAAAAACCTTGTGCAGCAGAACAGTGACAAGTCTCCCAGATTGCTTCTGGGAACTATGACATGATGAGAAATATCCAGTATACAATTAAACCAGACAAGAGTGACATGGCAGATGTGATAAATCAACAGTGTACTGTTTAGAACAGGTTAGTTTTGGCTTGTCATAAAGTGTTTTGTAACTGATATGTAAATTATCTATCAGATCTTGCTTTGAAGTTGTTAAACCGTAAGATTCATGTCACCCTTTGCTGTTTATGTACAAATAACAACCTATTCCTCCAAGTTCCTCAGGACTGGAACCCTGAGAGTTGGTAGTTTAAAAGATACTAGTTAAGTGATTTCTTCTCCTGAAGAAAAAACAGTAAGGGGAAATCCATCAGCTCTCTTGGCAAAGTGCTGGAGAGAGGACTGGAAGGGAAAAAAAAGGGGCAAAAAAGCCTGCAGAAGGTTTTACTCCTAGTCCCAGCTCCTAACCCTGCAGTGCAGGTGGGAAGACAATGGCCAACATTGGGCTCAAGAAAAACACAACCTATCCTTCCTTCTCAACCACTCCAGCTCTTCCACATTTCCCAGGGCCACATAAAGGATGCTTCCTATAGAGAGCTCCTACACTCTGTGAGGACTGTAAGAAAAGATCTGAGGCAGAGAGAGATGTCTAGCACGCTCCAGAAAGTCTAACCTCCTACACCAGCACTGCTTTCAGACTGTGTTCTCTTTAAGTTTGCTGTCTACTCAAAAGTCTGCTTTTGTCACTGCTCCATTTGTTTCCCAAAACTCTGGGGACTCCTCTTTATCCTCTCATGCTCCCTCTGTCCTCTCACTGCATTGCCTCCTGATTTTGCAACCCATCAATCCTGCCATTACAGCTGCAAGGCTTTTTCCTCCCAGTGAGGACACCAGTTCCCCCCTATCTGCCTTCCTACACCCCCCATGGGCACACCCCAGCCCCTGCCTGTCCAGACAGCAGAGAACAGTCAAAAGCTGGGCTGTAGTTGATGAGCACGATACCCTACAGTGCTCTGAGATACCATTTTTCCTCAGAGTGGTTTACCTCCCCTTCTGCAGAATAAAATTATTCCATTTGCAGATGTGTTGTTTATAATTTGGGGACAAATTGCAGTGGTGTCAATCATGAATAACTAGTAAACTCAGAGATAATGTATTAAAATTAAAGTGGGATAAGCAATAGCAGCCAGGAGTTCATGTAAAATTGACTGATTTCAATACATAATTAATCAGAGGGAGACTTAGTGTCACAAAAGGAGAAGGAGTAGAAGTTCAAGCTGAAGTCCATTGACTCCCTAATATTAAACAGTAAAGGTCTCACTGTACCTTGAGCTTCATCATGGAGTCTTGGCATAACTTGTCTCCTCGTGCGGCAGAAACCTCATCTATTCCAATCAGTTTGGCTTTGTATCGGACACCGTCACCTTTAAACCTCTTTATTAAAGTGGCTTCACTGCGATCCTGACCTGGAAAGACATAAAGACAACAAAGGAAATTTACCTAAGCGCAAAGGAAAATAAATGAATGAATGCTCATAATTAAGCAGCAAATTAGATCTGACTTGTACCTCAACATTTCAATCAAATCCGAAGAAAACGCCTAGTTCAATAAACCCTCTTGGCCTTACTACCTCAAACGATTCCCAGTGGAATTGTTGCCATACAAAACCTTCTGCGTGAAATTTGCACACAAATTAAGTTTACGGAACTCTGAGATAAGCCTGAATCACACCTCATGGATCTGAAAACTTCTGATCTCTACGGGTTGTTTTAATCCCAATACACTTGAGGATTTTTCATTTTGCAGACAAAGCCCTAACAGAAACATGCTGCTGTTTCCTCGTATCCTGACTTATCTAACAGCATCAGCAATATTGGCACTATTAACATCTGAATGATGGATTATCATTTGCCTGTAGAATATTGCTGCTTTAAAACTCCCCGGTGAAATAGAGTCTCCTTGTTCTATCCTTTCTGCTTACAGACACACACAGAAACAACATCAAGAACAGTCGGCTCTCACAGGCTCACTCTGAGAAGCTTAAAAAAAATGGCATGTTTCTTAATAAAAAAGCAATCAAGGGAGTAAGCACAGCACTGATTAGGTCAATGTACAGAAATGACAGAGCTCAGACTAACTGGAACCACACCACAATGACACTACAGCACTCCTGCAAGAGACATCTTTGTCAGGAGGAATTTCCACCCCCTGCCCCGAGGATCTGCAGAAAGAAGAGTTTACACTGTGTCTTAGCTGGAAGAAATAGGCCAGTTAGGGAATGAGTCTTTCTAAAATTGATTAAAGATGTATTTTGCAGCTGTCGGTGGGATTTCTTGCTAGGATCTCCAAAAAACCCCCAGCTGTGATTTGTAAACAATTGCAACCAAACAAATAACCAACCAACCAACATCTGAGGCATAAAGAAGCAAAAATGGGATAGCTTAAAGAATTTGAGGTTTCTTGGACCCAACAGATTCCACCAGAAAAACTGCCTAAACATGGACTGACATTGATAAAACTTATGCTCTTACCACCCAGCAGCTCTAGTCACTGATTTTGCACCATCCTTCTGCTATTGTAAAAAACCCCACCAAACGCAGAGCAAGAGTCTGCTACAAATGAACTGTTGGCAAGAATCTAGTCTTAGACACCCATATTTGAGAATTTTGGCCCAAACTTTCTCCAAAGATCATTCCTATTTGAAAGATTAGATTTGAGAATCAAAAAATTAATAAAATCTGCTTCTGTGCAGCTGATTTTTGATAAGTGGAAGTACAGACACTTTGGGGGAAAATGTTATTTTGTTTTGAATTTCTATTAAAAGCTTTTTTTTCATCAGTCAACCCCTGGGTCACTTTGTTAGTGATACACCCTCCCCAAATGGAAGAATTAATTAGGTTCAAAACTATGGAATTGAGATTTATTTTTTTTTTTTTACAATACCATTATGAGAAAAACTAGAAGCATGTATGACCAGTGAAGAGTAGTTCCAAATGAAGGTATTAATCTGGTTCTCCTTTCCCCAAAGTACAGCAGAGCTCACGCTGTGAAGTAATGATGGACTAAATATATATTAAAAAATAGAGCTATTTTAATTAAGCATATTGAGATCTTCGAGTGTGTTTGAGCACACAAATATTATTTCTTTCAATGAAAAATATCTGCTCAGAGCAATGTTTTAATGCCTCATTTATAGCCCCTGAGCAGGAAGGCAGCTGATAAGTGTTGCTGTGATAATTCAGCAGTCACCCAACTGTTTCCCTTGATTTGTTTTCATTCCTGCTCCCTCAAAAGAATTAAGCAGGATTGAAGCTTCATGCTCTTATGTTATATTGTATTAAAAAAAAAAATAAAAGGTAATGTGGCACAAATGATAAATCAGAAACTCAAGTAGTGCTAATATCATTCCCCAGGGAAATGCCAAGGCAGATGTTGGCACCATCAGCTAAAAACAACGAGAAACCAGTTTCCACTTGCAGCCTCCATAGTGGGGCATGAGGGAGAACATCTGGAGACACAACAAAGTACCATGATAACAGTGGACTTTTCCATATGTCTTTGATACTTGCAAAGATATCCTGTTGATTTGCAGTCAATAAAATCCAATTCCAACAGCTTTCTTGACAACAATTTTCAACCTTACGTCTTCATTACAGCTGAAGGCAGTTGTTACCTAATAGCATGAGCATGTAAAGTGTTCAAGAGTCTTTCCTGGGTCCGTGTCACGATAGTGACCTTGTGCTCATCATTTATTTGAACATTTATACTTACTCCAACCTCTGATCTATTTTGCTGCATATAATTAAATCCCTGACATTAACAGCCCATTCCAACACAACTTATGGCTATGTTTGCTTATGTACAAGTCCCATGTCAGTTATGACCCAGATTAAGTAGGATAAAGTGCTTTTGGGATAAATGACTGGGAAAAATCATCAACCTGAAAATGATGTAGATATTTGAATCTGCGGTGGCGAGTGCAAATTACGAGGCTACAAATTCACCCGTAACCCCCTAGAGCATAAGTCCCATGAAGAAGCACAGAGCATGTACACACACACTGCCCTATATTATAAATCAGCCATCTGCAACTTCCCAGCACGCACCCAGATCTCTCCCATCTACGGCCATACTGCATTTCCACATTTTGGTGCTGTAATCAGCAGGAGAAAGCTTTCTACCTGCTTGGAAAATTCCCAGATGACAAACACTGTCAGGATGGTCCATTTTATAGCACTCGGGAGGTATGAGATTTACACCAGGTCATACTTCATTTGTACACTGGACACTTACAAGGCAGACAGTCCAGACTCATAAACACCTCACCATTGAAACAAAAACAAGTTCTTTTTTTTCTAATGACAGCACTTGAACAAGGTTCTTTCTGCGTTTGAAACTGCATAAATAAGATATGACTGAATGGCAAGGCTGTAATTCTTCTGAAGCTTCAGAGGAGGGTGAGCAATAACATTAAACCACTAAACCAGAGAGCTGTGCCTGTGCCAGAAACCTGCTCGGGAAAGTGCTGCCTCTTTTCTTCCTTTTAGGATTTCTTGACTAGAGAACACCAGAGATGCCAAGGCCACACTGGCTGAGCAGCTGATGCCCATCCTGGTTGTCCACCATACCTGCAGAGGTAGGGATCTGCCCAGCATCCTTCTCCAAAGGATCTGCACCATTAGGCATTCTAAAATTATCCTAAAATAAATTTGTGCATTAAAACTTTCTAAACTTCAAGACCAGTGGGTATTTCCCAATGGTTTGCTCTAAAAGGCTTTCAGAAATTGCTTTTCATAAGCAAAGAAATACGCCAAGCATTTGTTTGCAACTCAAGCATTTTACAATCCAAAAATGGAGTAAGATTATCAACAAAACTAAAACCAACTTGATTCTCATGCCTCAAACTAAAAGAAAAAAAAGAAAATGCAAAAGCTAAAACCCCACTAATAACATCACACAAATTCAGTTTAGAAAGGTGAAAACTTTTCCTTAGAAAACGTGCCACTGTTGACACAAGCAAAGAAATGTTTTCTTTGCAGCCTATAGATTTATAACCCTCAGCATCTCTTAAAATGTAAATGTAAGAGTAATTCTTTCCTCTACTTCTATAGATGTCACCATTCACCTTCAAGCCATCTATGTTCCAGCTGCACCCACTGCTCCTGCCTGAGTGGCAAAACACGACCTTTGCTGCTGAGTTGTGACATTACATTTGGACTTTCGCTGCCTTTTAAGAGAACAATAAATCCCCAGAGCTGGGTGATACAGTGTGTTTCTGAGCTTGCATCTAAAGCAGAGAAAGGCTTATCGTCATGACCAGCATTAAGGGACTTTATCCATCTCAGTAAAGCTATTGTAGAAGTAATAAACAAGGTTTTTAACACAGTCAATCATTTTTATTTGAGGCAATAAACCTTAATTAAACTAAGATTGACTCAAGGAAGCTAGATACGGACCTGAACCCAATACCCCCACTATTCAACCCAAGAACCTCAAGGACATTCAATCCCAAGGTGTGACTGGTAAACAGTCCAAGAAGAACGCAAGCTACTGTGGAAGATCCAGGCCAGAGCAGCCCAAGTTGAGTGCTGGATGAAGGTGTTCCCCGTGCTGTCCCCAGCAGCATCAGTTGCTGGAAATGCTCAAGGAGCTCCCAGGGCGTTCCCATCACAGCAGCAGACCAGCTGCCACTCAGCCCTGACTCTGCCATCAAGAGGGAGACCTGTGTTTGCATCAGGTTATCTGGCTCCACATCACACTCTTAAATTTTGCAGACTACAGCTCATTCAAGGTTACTGGCCAGCCACTGTGTATTTTGGTGAGTGTTTCAAGAAGATGGATCCTCACTCTTGTTACAAGTCAAGGATTACACTTGATTTCAGCCCTCAGCCCACTAACCCTGTATTAATATGCTAATATTTACAGCAGACACTGCTCATTCTCCCAGGGGATCTGTAAGGGAGTGTATTTCATAAATAGAAAAAGAAAATAAACCGAAGCATCACTGCAATAAGCACACTGTTGCTTTTTCTCCACCTTCTTCTACCACACTAGGCATTCTCCACAGCACCCGCTAATCTAAACCCATAGCCCTGGAAATGGCTATATCCTTTATTTAAATGTCTGAAGCCCTCAGGGCATAATCTGAATTTCTTGATTTTATGACTGTAAAATATATAATGATATTATCACCCGAGTCAATAACATGCTCCTGGCAATCAATTCGCCGAAGAATGACACATCACTGTCTTCTTTTTGTTTTTTTTCCCCTTCTTTTCTAACTAATAAACTGTCAAAGTTGTATCCATCACACATTGAAATTGTAAACCTGAAATAACACCTCCTTCTATCTCGCAGGGCTGAAAAACAATCACACAGGCACTTATAAACAGCCTACATCTTCATGGGGACAATTAGCATTTTTATAGCTCCACCACAGTGGAAAATACAAAACACTGAGGTGCTGAATGACCTCTAAGATGCTGCGCACCCTGAAAACTACTAAATTAATTGCTAAGTGAAAGATATTTCCCGTCAGCTGTGCATATATAAGCCTCTATGTCCACACGTGTATGCATCCATAATTCTGTGTATTTGCACATATGCATAAGTACATGGTGCACAGCTTCATTTGGTATCAGTTATCTGAAGAAAAATCACAGCAATTTTCATCAACTACAGATTTCCTAAGGGGAAAAAAACCCAAACCAAACCAACAAAACAATAAAAAAGCAAAATGAACACATAAGCAGGTGTAGAAGAGAAAATACACATAATTATGTATTATGCACCTTTCAGTACAGCAGCAACTAAACACCAACTTATGCAGAAATGATGAAAAACTCAAACAGATGATTCTCCTTGATGGAATATTTTTCTCTACAGCTTCACAGAACCACAAGTGCAAGACAGGGCCCAAGACAATAGAACACACAAAGGGATGGATCTTGATACCAAGACTGCAGCACATAGGAATGTAATTCTTACTTTGTAGGCATAAAAAAGTTCAGTGCAGCATGCTTATTTGGGATAATATTATTGGGATAAAATTCTCTGAGCCTCCTGCTACCCACTGATTTAATTTTTCTGCTAGAGGTAGAAAACTTTTTGGTTGCCAGGTCATGGATTTATCAGAGTCTTTGGGAGCATGACTGCTCAAACCCACTGTGCTGCACCTAGAGATCTGACACAGAAAAATAAAAACTTTTTCCTCTTTTAACATAACATTTGAGATAAGAAAACACGTAATATCAAGCAGTATCTGTCCACACTAAGAACTCCTGGTGTTATCACTACCATTCTCCTCCTCCAACAGTATTTCTCAAATGAGTTTCCTATAATTAGCCATTTTAAACTTTTGTTTTTAACAAGAGTGTTACTTCATGGTTTCATTTCAAGATCTGTAATTCATCTCAAGTGACCTGAGTACATTCAAAGCAAGATCTGTTCACAACATCAATCACTGCTGTCTGTTAAATGAAGAGGTACTTTGGATTTCACGCTGTATTTCATCAAAAAAGGCCAGTTCCTAGCAACTGAAAAGCTTCCTGTTGTAGTGAAATGCAGCCTGCTTGCAGGGCTGGATTACAGCCTTAAAAAGCGCATGAAAATTTTACAGGGACTAAATACCTCCTTTCTATAGAGGACCCTGTACAAAACCTTGCTTAAAATATATAACTACAACTTGAATGCCAACTTCTCCTTTCATCAGCTGACAGGGATACTCCTAAAAAGTCTCCAAGACATGTTCTGGGATGCTTTTAGCTTGGTATAGATAGCTTGCTGTAGGGTCCACAAGTGAACCCTTTTGGGGGCTACTGTATGGATAAAGTGATATTGCCAAGGTACAAGTACATAAAACCTCAGCAAACTATCCTTTAAACCTCCTCCTGCCAAGAACCTTACCTCTTCCTCTGAGCTACCCTTGCCTAAGAATGCCATCAGGAAGCAGGTGACCCTCCCAGCACCAGGAACTAGAAGGAGAACCTCCCTCCTGTCCTGCTGGTGCTTTGGTCCTCTTGGTCCTGCTGCTCAGGACAAGGTAAAATGTCCTGTTTTGACAGCAACTCAAATATTTGTCTTTAATGCAAAGACCAAGAGCATTTCTACAGCAAATGATAAAACCGTTTAAAGAGGAGACAAGGAAACCGCTCAATGAACTTCTATTATGGTGAAATTTAAAAACATTACCTACAATTTTAAACACAGATAAGGGCTCTTCAGGAAAACTCAATCATCATTCAGCCTATCATCTCAGCAGTACTCCCCGAGTGTTCAGCGCTGC
Organism: Chloroceryle amazona; assembly: GCA_027560015.1. NCBI lineage: Eukaryota > Metazoa > Chordata > Aves > Coraciiformes > Cerylidae > Chloroceryle > Chloroceryle amazona. The sequence continues at coordinate 9,353 of JANHFX010017819.1, read as the reverse complement.
TATTCACAATAACCTCCAACTGAGAGATTTTATGGCTTCTGGCATTATTAGCCCGTGAATTACCGTGCTTGAAGACACCTACACATCCCCACTCTTAGAACCAAGTTTCCTGTGTAAGTAAATAAGATGTTCCCATATTATTTGCTGCCTCTGATCAGAGCTTTATCAGCAAAGATGTCACTCACAAGGTGACAGCAATCACACTGGCCGAGGTTTTATCTTAACACTTTGTACTCTACACAAACCAAGGCGTGCATTTGACTGTTTCCAAAGCAAACCAGTTGCATGCACTAGATGAAGGTATTTCTTTATAGCACAGCATATGTATATATATACACGCAGATACCGGAGTATGTGCGAGTATGGCAAGAGACGAAGTCAATTATTTACAGAGAAGGCCTCAGTATGAAATAATGTTTGATTAAAATTGTGGACAAATCTCAGTGATGGAGAGTCTGGGGTGAGCACACAGAAGCTGGCAGTGATTGAGCACACACGCTCTGCAGCGGATGACAAAGCACTCATTTTAGTTTTAGCCAGAAGGCTCACTGATCAATTTTATTTTCTTCGATGGTCTTTGAGATGACAGTGTATGGGCACATCCTCAGACACAGAAATGACCAAAAGCTGAATGTAATTAAACTTCCTTTCAGCCTCTGTGCCGTGCAAGTCTTCATAAATCTTCGAAAGCCATTTTCTAAGGTGCCTTTTAGAGGCTGGATGCAGAAGCAGCTAAAATCCCAAATTCTACGTTGATTTAAATTGAAGTAAAGCACTGCAACACAAATTCAGTTTGAGATACTAGTCTTGTTCAGCAAGCCCTAGGGAGCAACTAAAAGTGAAACAAGTAAAACTTGGTGGTCCATTTCTGTTCTGAGAAATTAAAAATAGAAATGATGTTTCCTATACAACTACTGGGGAAGTGAGAGGACAGGGATCTGTGGATTCCCCTCTTTAAAAACCAGCAGACAGTGCAGCCAATTTTGTTCACCTAATGTTTCAAATCTGGGGTAAATGTTTAAATCAAGCAGATGTTAAAATGTCGAGTAAATAAAGCCCTTGGGAAACCAGGGTCATCAACCAGTTCATTCCTTACCTGCTTGCTGGGTTGACAGTATGAAATTGGTTCCTTCTGAGACAAAATCAACTAAGAAAAGGTAATTGATTTTACAGTGAGCCTTAATTGGAGCTAATATGTGCGCTGCATTTGGATGGGGCATGGGAAAAGCCCAGCCACTTTGAAAGCAAAGGGACCTGTTACAGCTCTCCTAACATGCCCAAGCAAAACAGCCCTAATGGGGCAGCCACTAGGTACCAGCTACTGCCAAAAATCTCCCCAGAGGACTTCCAAACCAGCAAGGAGAGGCCAGTCCAAATGGTGTTGCTAAATTACCCCAGAACGTGAACTTGCTGGGGAAAAGGAAAGTAAATTAGAACTGCCTTTCCTTCCAAGCTCCACCACAGCACTGAAAAGCACCTTAAAGCAGCTGAAAAAGAAGCCGACACTAGGAAACCAATCCTCTAAAGATGAGCATCTAAATAATTATTGTGATATGTGAACACACAACAAGATTTGCAGAGTTGCTAAATTCCCCTGACTCTCTTTAATCCTACAAGAATTAAAAGTGCTCAGAAGTTGTGAAGAAAAAAAAAAAAGAAAAAAAAATATCAAGCTGCTTTTATGTGTCTACCTATATCTGCCTTTAAGTATGCAGTTTTCAGGAACAATTTTAATGAGACTTTACCTAATCCAGGCCACAGCCATGCATACGTTTACACAGGGCCCCCCAAAGTCACGTTGAGACTCACAAATTCACAATTTACACTTCAAAGCCTCTAAATATATTGTGTTGATGAGTCTATCCAAGAGTTCAGGTTTTGTTATGTATAAAGAAAGTGAAAGGGTGGAGAATCAGTTCACTTCATCCAAATGCCAAATTCTCATGCTGCCCTAAGATAAATGTTAATTCTCTGGCACTACAAAGAAAAGCAAGGGAAGGAAAGGTTATGCTCTGCTTATTAACATCCCTAAATTTCTCACATGTTCAATAAGAGCAAAATCTTTCCATTCAAGGTAACTAATTACAGACACTAAAGTCCCCAAAGAAAAGAGCAATAGCCCATAACTGCTAAAGCAGGAAGACAAAACCATTCATTGATTTACACTTCACCTTCCCTTGTCAACACTGCAGTCTCCTACTGCATCAGTGCTGCCTGCACGCACAGGAATGGGACTGTGCACCCCCCTGGATGGAACCACGGCTGTGTGCCAGGGCTACCTGTTCCCTGAGCCATCCTCTTTGTCAATGTAGAACTTTATTCTGTTGAAGACTCAAGCCAGAAGTCGTTAAAGCAGTTACAAAATGATGCAGTGGATCACAACAGGCTGAAAACATCTGCAAACTGCAGAGCCTAGTGGTTGAGCTTCTGTTCCTTGACTGGTTGGGTTGACTTGTGCAAATAAAGTGTCACCTAAATCATAAGACTTGGTCTTCTGAAGAAAAGAAGGTGAAAACCGGTCTTGAAGTATAAAAGCTCTCCTCACTTGGCCTCCCCTGAAGCTCATTCCACCCCACCTCCCACTTCACTTCATCTAAATAACACTCAGTCATCGACACCAAGACTCCAGCAGAAAAGCTGCATCACACCCTGTGCTGTGACAGCAACTATGTCACTGATGCAACAGTGCAGCTGCAGAACCACCCTGCACCTTTCTTCCTATGGAATTAGTGGCACTGACAATTATGTCTGGACTTATTAGTTATTCTGATGACACTGGCATAAAACACAGTCCTGGAACGTGCAAATCCCTATGTTTCTGTCCTAAAAAGCTGTTCCCAAGGCCCTGGCATTAGAGGCAGAATGTGGCCTCAGAAAAGAAATATGTAGCCACCTTACAAAGCCTGTTCTCATGCAGGAAAAGAATGATAATGATACATTAAAAACACACAGTAAATAGATTTGTAGAAATTATCCTATGATCACATTAATTCAATAAGAAAAGCAGCTGCTATTTATTTTTCCACGAGTAAATGGAAATACCAGCGTTCACCACATGGCAGTCAACAAAAAAACAAACCACTATTTCCCCGCTGAAATTGTTCACATTTTGCTATCCAATGTTTCAGGAAGAAAATTATTTTCATTTTGGCTTCCCACTGCCTCTGCAACATCAGAGAATGTCTCTCCCTGTTGGAAAAACAATAGGAGGCAAAGAGGAAAGCAGCTTTTTTCCTGAGACTTTGGGCTAAAAAACGCCATCAATTTCAAAATTACAACAGTGGCAAAGTGCTTCTTTCAATCTGGTCCTTTCATTTTTGCCTCCTGCTGCCGTTCCTATTGTCAAAGCAGCAGCAGGAGGCAGAAATGAAAAGACTACTGCCGGCAATCACCCTTGGGCAACGCGTTAATAAGATGTGAAACACCCCTGTGCCATAACAAATTCCAGAGGTAAGACACTGGGGTTTGCGCATCACTCGTGTGTGCAGTGCCAAGGAGGAGGATCAGCACATCGGGAGAACTTTTCTGTTTCTGGAACTACAGTGATCACGCATCGAGGAGCCACCGTGTTTTGGGATGGTACTCAGGAAACCAAGAATGTAGTAATAACATACAACAAAAACAAGCTGACAAAACCCACCAGATAATTCTACTTCAAGGAAAAGGAAATGAAATTACTTAACTGGGAAAAGTCAGAGCACTTTGTCAAGACATTGGGTAAATGGGTTGAGTTGTAAGGGCACAAGGACCCAGCTGCCAAGCTAACCTAAAATGTTTGATGAACCTAAACTGGTTCATCACCTGTTTGTTCAAGTAATAAAGGAAGAGGAGTTCCAAAAAATTTCCATATCAACTTAAAAGGAGAAGGCTTTTATTCTAAGGTCAGAGTTCTCTATTAACTTCAGTTGTATAAAACCCTTGTCATATTAATTTTAAGGACATGCAGATAAAATCAGTCTGCTGGAATCAACACAGGCATAAAGAACAGCCCCAGGGGAAAAAAAAAATCTAGATTCTCTTTACATCATTAAAATATTTCCAGGCTTTTAAAACACTATTATTCCTTGCACTTATCTTTTGAAGAGCGTATGACCTGTCTACTCAGTGTAATACTTCAGTCATTTGGCTGCTGGCACCATCAAGCTTTTCTGGCCATTTCTACCTCCAAGAGTATTTTGCAAAACCACGCTGAAAACGAATCCTCAAACGATGCACGAGTCCTCCTTTGGACTGCACCCCGATGCCTTCTCAATAACTTGCTTGTAACTTATTCATTTAGAATCAAAATTGACTGTGTCTAATCTCCATGAAAAAAAAAACCCACAACAATCTAATAATTTAATGTCTGTATGCAGCTTAGGATATTATAAGATAGGGCATTGCTATGCCAGGTTAGTATGCTATTAGCTGGGGGATTCTCAAGCATCTGTCATGCAAAGTAGGTCAATTTCTAGCCATATAATTTTGATTATGTCAAAATATTTATTCATGAGTTTCCTAATTCAACATACTTCAAATAAGTCAAATTTTAAAAAAAAATTGTAATAAACAAACTAAATTATGGTTGCTAACAACTAGGCTTTCACAGCTTCAAACACGCCGGTAATCCAGAGATGTGGATAATGTTTTTACTTTACAATAAACTATGAAGGAACAGAATTGTTTTTATTTCCTATTTGCCACTATTTTTAGTCTGGTTTCCCAAGGAAACCAGAGCAACACAGCCACACACTCCACGGCAGCCTATGGGAATCTGCAAAGCAACAGAAATCCCAATCCCCGCTTCTCATGCCTTGCATTAACATCTGAACCTTTGGGCCCATTCCAGTCAAGTCTCATCTATATTATGAATTTTTCACTTTACCAGTCAGGGGAAAATAGGCAGCTGAAGAGAGGAAAGAGAGACTATTAATGGATTTGCTGAGGAAAGGCCAAGCTGTGAGCCTGTCTTTCCTTAGAGCTTAGATCAACATTAAGTCCCAAGAAACCAGGCTTCCCCAGTTCCTCAAATCACAGAAATCTTTCCATCAGAACTGAAGGATCCCCAGGAGTGAAGGGGGGTGTACAGTGACGTACATCATCCACACGCTCAACAAGATCTAACCCCTTCCAGCCAGACATTAGGGATAACTTTGTGCTGCAGGTAACAATCGCACGATAACAGGCAGATGGAAAAGTTCATTACCCAACCAAGGCCATCTGTGACTAGTTGATCATATAAAGACAAGAACAAATAGCAACTCTGAGGTTTGCAGTGCTACTGCAGGCAAAGAAAAGGCCTTCAAGATCACCCTTTTCTTCATTTCACTGTACCTTCCTCCAGCACATGCATTACCTGTGGATTTCCCCTTGCTTTTATCACTACTTGCTTTCACCAGCACCCACATGTTGGATTCCACTTTTTACCAACCATACCTCTTCTAAAGATCCTAAAAGCTTTGGGCTTGGCAGAACTAAAATCTTTTACCTTTCCTCTGCGTGCAAGTGCTGCCTAAGCCTGTATTTCATCTTCTAATATACTGACAGGAGGTGCAACTGAAACTTGTGTAGTACCATCATTCCTAAGGAAAAAAAGATAAGCCTAATTCTTTGCTTTACTATGTTTTTTTTTTATGCCATTCTAGCATCATACCAATAAGTCAAAATGAAGAGAGACTCCTCAGAGCAATGCCCATAGCAAGGTGCAAAAGGCAGAGGCCACGTGCAGGTTGTCCTCCTAGGTCATACAGAATAGCTTCTACCTGTCTACAATCTATAGATTCTTTGCTTCCAGGACAGAGAGGAAGGAGTGGCTCTACCTTTCATCAGTTAAGATGTTGTCCCTGAACAGAGAAAGACACATAAGACTTAAAACCTTTTCATGGCCTTTCACCCATGTGTATTAACCATCTTCAGGTTGCCTTGATACAGCCAAGATAGAAAGGCTGCACCTGAAAAAAAAAAATCATTAGATAATGAAACCCTAAGTCATCAACCATGCAGATACTTCTATAAGCTTTTAAATCCAACCACGTGTTTCTGGCCCTCATTTCAGGAAGATGCATCCCACCCTTGGGTCCAGTCCTCTGACACCTGCAGGAGCTGTACCAAGACCTGAGCACGTTACAGCCACTGCTCCTGTATTTGCTGGAGGTACTCTGTATGCACACAGCTATCTTCTGGCCACGACCATTTTAATCCAAGAGAAGAAAAGGAAGGCATTAACACTTTTAAATGCTTTCAATTACCGATGTCCTAATATTAATTTTCTGCATGTTCTTCTACAGGGGTAATCAAACCACAATTTGCGTTCCCTTTGTCCGGCTGCTTCTCATGCTAGGATTTAAATGTTATGTTTTGTTTCATCTGTAAGAGTTTTCCCTTAGACCTTTCTGGTGGAGTCTGCGGGCATTCAATATAATCTGATTGCCAATTATGGCCGTGGCAGTTCTTTAACTGCCTGTTGGGTTGGTTTGAAAGAATCACAAGGGTGGCTAACAAGGCTAATCTCAGAACTACCACTGAAGAAAAAAAATCTTCTAAGATTTAAATGCCAATTCTTTTTTTTTCAGCTGCCCTCCTAGGTGATAACCCCAAAATAAAATCTATTTGATACTAAATCGATCAACAGCCTGAAGCAGCAGATCAAAATATAAAATTAGATGCTGAAAAAAAATAAAATACTTCTACTGTTTAGATTTTATAGGTAAAAGACTACTGTTATAAAAAAACCCTTCATATTTTAGAAGATGTAACAGTATAGACCCAGGCAAGTTACAGTTGGTGTAAGATGAGGAAGACTTGACAAGTTTTCAAACTGCAGAGTTCATGGTGCAAACACTGACACTGCCTTTCAGTGGGTCTGCCTTGCCTTCCCACACCAATTTAAAGTTCTTTACCTAGAACTTCTACACTTCCCCTAGGAAAACGTGCCCTTTCACCTTTACACCACCTGAAACATTAGGTGTTTGTACAGCAGAGCATGCAGACACAGGGGTGCATGAAAAATGGGAGACGTTTCAGCTTCACTTCCCTTAGAGCCACCTTGTCCTGCAGCACTTGCAGGACTGGCCTGGGTTAGGATTGAGCTGACTAAACATCCCTCTGCCTAATGCCACGGGAAAGCTCAGCAAAAGAGTTGTTAATAGTAGTCAAAACAAGATTCATTTAATCAGCCATGTATTTCTCTGATTATAACAAACAAAGAAACAGGATTGTATGACAATTTTGAGAACTTGGTAAACTTCAGCAGTGCCTCATAATGAAGCCTTGGCAAGAAATAAGTGAAATACAAAGATTTTTCATATTGAGGCTGTGTAAACAGTTTCCACTTTTAGAAATGTATCCTAGCAACTCACAGAAATGGGTTTAAAAGACAGCTGGACAAAACCATCATTTGGAATAAAACCAGATGCAATTGCTAAGCCAGGGAGCCTGGTGGTGCTGAACTGGTCTTGCAGCCACATCTAAACTATGACTCAAAATGCTGAGAAAAGAAACACCAGGATGAACAGCTGTTTTAAAACTAACATCTGCAGGAAAAACTAGGAAAAGATGCATCAGAGTCTGTAGAAATTATTCCCAATTTTGTATTTCTTTCTTAGTGATGAAGAAAATCTCTTTGGCTTCCAGTAGAGGGGCCTGCTGGACCTACACCTTGTCTCTTACATTTGCATGTTGTTAGACAGGGATACGAGATGCACAACTGAATTTTATTTATCGGGTGTTCACTCAATTCCATTGCAAATCACTTTTTTTTAATTTCATTTTTCAGGAGAAAATTGAAAGAAGTGACTTGTATAATAATGCACAGACCTTGATTAAATGTCTAATCCATAATTCAATAGAGAGAGTCTGCTGACATCACCAGCAGCAAAAAAAGGTTCATAAAATCTATCACGAATACAAAAGGAGCCTAAACTATATTTCAGGATTAGTATTTAGACTACAATTGCATAAGCATTATGGGTGATGGGGATAAACCATGTTTATCCGTAACAGGCCACCTTATAAAAAGCCCCAAGAAGATGAAACATGAGAGAAGAGCATCCTGCTCCTGAGATGCAGGGAATACTCCTCCAAATGTACTCAAAACGAAGGATTATTTTGCTTTCCAACGACAGTTTATATGTAAACTACAGTACAGGGCACATACAGAATAATTAATTATCAGCCTGTAAATTCAGGGACTGCTGGGTGATTGCCTCAATCACAAATCTTCACAACAGCACTCAAAAATGGTTCTAAATGGCAACCAATACCAGAGAGTGGGCCACAGACTCAGTCCTGAGACATACTGCACATTTAATGATGTTTCATTTGGTAAAGTTCCTGTCCTTTGTGATATATTCCTCAGGCTGCATACAAGGGGCCAAATCCAGAAATCTGGTTTTGATTCATAGAAAGAAGGTCATGATCTGACAGGCAGCAAACTCTAGCTTCATAAAATCCACCTCTCTAGTGATATAAAGCAAATTGGCTTTCTCTGAGAACACATTTCAGAGCACTCTGTCAATAATCCCAGTTGACTGACAGACACCCCCTGTCTCCTGGCCATGGCATTACCACAAGCAGAACCTCCACACCACAGCACTTGTGACCAAGTACCAACCAAAACTCACATCACACTCTGGAGATCCCCTGACTAGAGCGGGATACTGTGGCAACCAGCAGCCTGTGTGGAGTATGTCAATAGCTTCTTAAGTCTGGTGGGATGGAAAATCAGACAGTGATGATATCACCCTGAAACACCCTCCCAGACCCCAAGCACTACTGTGTCAGAAGGGACAACTTTGCAAATTGGTGGCCTCTGATACTTTTTCTTGTCCAGATGCTTTATGAACTTGAAGCATGCGACACAACCGTACTGCCCAAACCCTGCTGCTGCAGGAAGTGCCAAGAGAGGCTGTGTACAAAGAACAGCGTTGTTCTGCTCCCTCTGAACCCAGCTTCCAGCAGCTCCTGCCCTGCTTCTGCTCTGAGGAGCAGTGAATCCTTTCTCACTTGGTTTTGTAGGGGTAAGCTTTCAGATGTTTCTAAACAGAGCTACGAAGATGATGAGGGCACTGGAACATCTCCCTTGTGAGGAAAGGCTGTGAGCTCTGGGGCTGTTTAGCCTGGAAAAGAGAAGACTGAGCGAGGACCTGATGAATGCTTACAAATATCTGCAGGGTGGGTGCAAGTAGAAGGGGACAGTCTCTTTTCAGTTGTGGCCTGTGACAGGATGAGAGGTGATGGTGGCAAGGGGAAACACAGGGAGTTCCACCTCAACATGAGGAAAAACTTCTTCCCTGTGCTAGTGACAGAGCCTGGCCCAGGCTGCCCAGAGAGGTTGTGGAGTCTCCTGCTCTGGAGACTTTCCAGCCCCCCCTGGA